>MU753823.1:97315-148278 GCA_026770625.1 Nicotiana glauca
TATTACATACTACATGCCTTACTACTCTTACTATGGTGTAATCAGTCGTCTAATTGATTCTTTCCTTTATCTGATATAACCTGTACCACCATTCAAATCACGACTCCCTGATTAAAATGAATTAGGTCCTGTGATTGATTCCAATTGGTATTGTTTCTATAATTATGCACTCGTTACCCTATTCTCTTTTGGTTTTCAAAACTATAAATACTCTACCCTCTCTTTAGCATAACACAAACAGAATTCATTATTCTGAACTCTTTCTTACACGAAAACATACTCAGTGCTTTCTCTTGTTCCTACATAACCTCTCTCACTTCCCTTGTGACTACTGGTTACTCAATTGGTTTAAAACCCATGCTGAACTTAGGCAACTTTGTTGTTCTGCTATTCTTTACTCTGCTACTCGCTTTGGTCTGCCTGCTGTTACTCACTTATTTGCCTACTCTGCTGCTCACCTCTCTGCATACTCTCTGCATATTGCTGCTCACTTCTCTGCACATTATTGCACACCACCCTGCATATTATTGGTCCCTACTGTTCTGCAGTACCTTACCTTCAACTGGTATGTCTCCTATTTGATTTATAGCTTCAAAGCAACATGTTTTTATTTGTATTGCTTTTTATCTTGTTTCTTGTATGCTTCTAATTATGGTTCTGCTAATTACATTACAATTAGCATGCCTCTTTGCTAGTTCATTGATATGATTACCCTTCTCCCAATTCAGCATGTCAACTGATTTTGATTAATGCATGTCTCTCCTGTCCCTTAGTCCAGTACATGACCGGCATGTAATCCTGACCCCTTTTCGTTGAAACTTGTTTGAATGTTTAAAGCCCTGAAGTGCTTCTCTTTGATGTCTGTGTATGTGTAATTGTGTTCTCACATAGGAGTTACTTGTCCCCATGTCCCTTGCCCCTGTTTGTGTTTGTATTCCCTGAACACTGTGATACTCTAATTAAATTTTGTTTCACTCACCTTCCTCTCATACTCTTCTGTTGTTTTCTTTCAAAACTGGTTCTATATGGATCATCTTTCAACTATTTTTAACACAATTTCTTTAAACCCTTTCACAATCTCACTATTCCTAGAATTTAGGTTCTACCCCCTTCGTGTAAGCATTGCTTTTGGTAGCTTGAGTACCCACTGAACTTTGATGCACAAGGTTGGTAATTCCACACTTGCACTTGTTCAATTGTTGATTTGATTGGGTGCCTGGTATTGGCCAAGGGCCCCAATGGGCCCTCAGGGAGCTTCGCCGCACCCAAATCTTGGTAAAAGGCTGAGAAACTCGGAAAAAGTGAGGTTGGAGATTTCGGGCCTGGTTGAAGGCTCCCTATAGAATAACTTCTTATTTTTTCACTACTGTAATTTAATTATCTTGGTTTGTAATAATTTGTAACGAATGATTGGGGTTTATAGTGAAATGGGGGGACTATGCATGCTTAGTTTAAGGGTTACGGGTAGAAATTATGCTTGTAGGGCTTTATTTGTTTGTGCAATAGACATCCTGCATAGTACATGCATCTCACACGATTAGAAATCTTGTTTTTGGCTCTTTTACCTTCAGTTTGTTATTATACTCACTTCGTAATCACAATTAGTTAATAACCAATGAACTACTGTTATAAAGATTGTTGCTGCATCCTCACTAGCATTTAGATATCATGTTTTAGGACCTTTATGTGCATTAGATATCATATACTTAGGATTTTATCCCATCTGAGATGCAATCGTTTGAGCGCCCACTAGTTTTTTTTTAAATTTAACAACATAAGTCTGGCTAACAGTTTCTCTTAAAAACTGGAAATCAAATATGCATGTTCACTTCCCTTTTGCAATCAGGCAATGTATATGACGCCTAGTCAAGCCTTAGGACCTAATAAATCGATTAATCATGTTTTCACCTATTTTAGACTATCCAACCTCTTTTAACTGTCCGAACTTGTTTCTCATTTTTGCCTCTCTGAAGTTCGCTTTGTTTTCCTACTAAACTTCTGTCCTATTTTTTTAGATAATCACATAATCTTGCATCTGTTCTGTTATTTTTTCTACTGGGTAACCTCTCCTAGTCAAAATCGTGCTATTTTTACTTATAGAGTACTGCATCTTTAACACTTCTACTATATATTTTCAAAGCGTGTCTCAAAGTGTTCTTTACTAATTCCTAAATTGCCATATACTTACCGCCATTTCTTTTACAATTCTGAAATTTCGATCAAATTTTCTGCTTTCTGCCAAGACCTATCTTCAATATTCCTGTTTTAGAACTGTCATTTTAGACCTTAAATGTGACTGAGACGTGCTAATTACATGCTATCTACGGAGGGTTTCTTGAGCCTTTTATTTGCTTTTTGATTCCTTCACGTGAAGTCCTATTTTGTTATGTATGTCGTCTAGTATTTTAACCTTTAAACCTAAGGGTTCAGCCTAGTCCTTGCCTTATAGGAATAAGTGGCCCTAAATACCCTCTAGGACTTATAGGACGGGACGGGTAATAGCACGCAATAAGCACTCGTGACCAATCCACACGTTTAAATACCTTAACGGGGTGGGAAGGGTAGAATATGGATATGATGACCGGTGCGCTAATATCTTGTGCGACCCCTCTTTTGAGTAGTGATTGCTGGGTATTGCATTGATGTGATCCATATAATACTTAAACCTAGGACCCCCTTTCTCCTTCTTTATTTATTGAAGTTTTGTCTTAGATTAATGTTTTCCTTCAACTAAGCTTCCTCTTTTCAAAATAACTTGTGTCCTTCTTCTTTCAAAAATTTCAACTTGTTTATACTTCCTATGTGCAAACTTTGCTTGTTTATTCCTATTCTTCTTAAAAGTCACAATTAAGCATGGCCGGGAATCACATTAGTGGATCTTGAGGGGTGCCTAACACCTTCCCCTCGAGATAATCTCAAGCCCTACCCGAACTCTAGTTTTCTTTCAAAATCTTCTTCTTTTCTTTTAAAGTGTCCTAATGCACTATAATCATTAGGTGGCGAACCCAATTCCCCAAAAAGGGAATAGAAGAGTCATTTCATCCATAATGTCTAAACCCGCTTTCCGCCTTAGAAAAACGGGGGCGTCGACAAGGATCCAACCTGGTTATGAGGTAGGTAGTGTGGGCTTGAAAATAATGTCTCAAATTTTGAGCGACCCACGTCAGAGAACTGCATGTTCTCTCCAACAAAGTGTATTTAGCTTCGTCGCTAGTGAACTTCTTGCTCAGGTAGTAAATTGCCTGCTCTTTTTTGCCGGTTACATCATGCTGCCCGAGAACACAGCCAAAAGAATTTTCTAGAACCATTAGATACAAGAAGAGAGGTCTCTCTGGCTCCGGCGGGACAAAAACTGGAGGATTTGATAGATATTTCTTGATCTTGTCGAAGGCTTCTTGACATTCAGATGTCCATTTGATTGCTGCATCTTTCTTCAATAGTTTGAATATTGGCTCATATGTAGTAGTCGGTTGAGCGATGAACCGACTGATATAGTTTAACCTGCCCAATAAGCTCATCACGTCCTTCTTAGTTCTTGGAGGAGGTAGATCTCGAATAGCCTTTCTCTTTGTTGGATCTAACTCGATACCTCTCCTGCTGACTATGAAACCCAAGAGCTTGCCTGATGGGACTCCGAAGGCGTATTTGGCCAGATTCAACTTCAAATCGTACTTGCACAGTCGTTCAAAGAACTTTCTCAAATCTCGAACGTGATCACTCTGAGTTCGAGACTTAATGATTATATCATCCACATACACCTCTATCTCTTGATGCATCATGTCATGGAAAATGACAGTTATAGCTCTTATATAGGTTGCACCGACATTCTTCAGCCTAAACGGCATGACCCGATAACAGTAGGTACCCCAGGGTGTAGTGAAAGTTGTCTTCTCGGCATCTTCTTCATCCATCAACACCTGGTGATATCCTGCGTAACAATCCACGAAGGACTGTATCTCTTGTTTGGCGCAGTTATCAACAAAGATGTGGATGTTGGGCAAAGGGAAATTGTCTTTAGGACTCGCCCTATTCAAATCTCGGTAGTCCACACACGCTCGGGTTTTCCCGTCTTTCTTTGGCACTAGAACTACGTTGGCCAGCCATGTGGTATATCGGACCACTCGGATTACCCCCGCCTTCAGCTGTTTTGTGATTTCTTCTTTGATCTTATCACCGATATCAGTCTTAAACTTTCTTTGCTTTTGCAGCACTGGAAGGCAATCAGGATAAATTGGCAACTTATGCACCACTAGATCCACGCTCAGTCCTGGCATGTCATCATACGACCAAGAAAACACATCTTTAAACTCAAATAGGAGTTGTTCGACTGAAGTTTCAATTGGCACATACGCCTCATTCAAGGTTTTCATAAGGATCTTCTGATATTTGGAGGATTTCATCACTAATGATTGCAAGGACACTTGTTCAGAATATTTCCTCAATTGCTCCACTGTTTCATAATCAGGCATCTTCATTTTCTGGAAAAAAGCCTCTGCTTCCTCAGCACTCACTGGCTTCTTGGACGTAAAGCGCTTTCGTATGGCATTGTTTACCTCCTGCACATTTGAATATTTCTCAACAGAGGTTTTTCCTGGAAGTTCTCCCGAAATTTCTTTGCCCTTGTATGTAACCACTATTTGCTGATAGTTCCATGGCACTGCAGAGGGGTCTATCATTGGCTTCTGTGGTACGCGTCCAATAACCACTGGCTCATTCAACCGAGGCAGTTTAATTGTCCCCCGTACCACATAGACATACATTTGCGTTCCTTTTTTTTACTTCAAACTTCCTTGGAGCACTGACAACCAATGGCTTTTCTTGGCGACCTCGCGGAACGTAGAGAATTCCATTATTAGGAGGTGCCATCTCTACTTTTGTTTCAGGTTTCTTCTCAGGCTCAATTTTGACACTTTTATTCTTCTTATCCCCTTTCTCTTGCTTCGAGGGTGCCTTGGGCTTCCTTTCTGCATCGGCAATAACAATTATAGCTTCCAAGGCGGGATCAAACTCCATGTCTTCACAAATCATCCCGATTACCGGCCCATCGTTGTGAGCGGGCAACGGGTTATTGGTCACATTTGGGGCTTCTTGGTCCCTCAACAATATTTTTCCTTGTTCTATCAAATCTTCCACAGCTTTCTTCAAGGTCAAGCAGTTGTCAGTACTATGCCCCTCAGCTCCTGAGTGATAAGCACAGCGGACGCCTCATTGATAGGATGGTGATTCCGAGTTTTGCTTGTTTTGGGGGATAGGTTGCAGCAGATTCATCTGAACAAGCTTCGGGAATAGACTAGAGTAGGGTTCACCGATGGGTGTAAAGTTTGGTCTTCTGGGTGGTTCCCGAGGACGAAAGTTATTTTGTGGAGGTCGGGGATTATAGTGGTTCTAGTGAGGAGGCTGGTTTCTTTGGAATGGAGGTTGATTTCTGTTAGTTTGTGGTTGCGGTCGGCTGAAAGGATGAGCATTCATGATCGTATAAGGTGGGGGAAACATAAGCCATATCAGTATGAGGATAGTAGAGTTGAGGGGTTCTTTCAGAGAACACAGGTCTCGGAGCCCGATATCTTCTTCCCGCTGATGCTTCCATAACTGTTTCTTCTTTCTTTCTACCTTTGGCCATTCCTCCAGACCCGCCTTGGATGGCTTGGGAGGTTGCTCAGATGGCT
Organism: Nicotiana glauca; assembly: GCA_026770625.1. NCBI lineage: Eukaryota > Viridiplantae > Streptophyta > Magnoliopsida > Solanales > Solanaceae > Nicotiana > Nicotiana glauca. The sequence continues at coordinate 102,982 of MU753823.1, forward strand.
GACTGGCTCAAGATTCTGCCCGTATTCAGACCATTTTCTACCATTTCCCCGATTTTAATTGCCTCGGCAAAAGTCTTACCCATGGTGGACATCATATTCTGAAAGTAATCTGCTTCCTGGGCCTGAAGGAAAATAGTGACCATCTCTACCTCATCCATCGGAGGCTTCACTCTTGATGCCTGTTCGCGCCATTTAATAGCGTATTCTCTGAAGCTTTCGGAGGGCTTCTTCTTCAAATTTGCTAAGGAATTCCTGTCTAGCGCGATATCGATGTTGTATTGAAATTGCCTGACAAAGTCTCTGGCAAGATCGTCCCAAATATGCCAACGTGAGACGTCTTGGTTCATATACCATTCTGAGGCAATGCCGATTAAGCTCTCCCCAAAATACGCCATCAACAATTCTTCTTTGTCACCGGCCCCCCATAGCTGATTGCAATACTTCTTCAGGTGAGAAATGGGGTCGCCATGCCCGTCATACTTTTCAAATTTTGGTGTTTTAAACCCCGCCGACAAGTGTATATGCGGGAACATGCACAGGTCTGTATAGGAGACACTCTTTTGCCCGCTCAAGCCTTGCATATTTTTTAAGCTCTGCTCGAGGCTTCTTATTCTCCTTGCCATCTCATCCTGCTCCGGGGCTCTGGGGGTTTTGTCTTGCCCCGGTGTAAGCTCGTATGGCGGTGGCTGAGAATAAGTATATTGAGGATACTGAGAAGGGTCAGCCTGAAAGACAGGATTTTGAAATGTAAAAACCGATGGATCGAAGGCATGCTTTGGCAGTGGTGGTTGTGTTGTAGCAGTGCATGGTGGAGCAGTGCAGATGTTGGGAGCAAATCCAGACGGGAACACCTGGGGGCAAACCTCAGAAGGTGTTCCTAGGACGTGAGCAGTTATAGTAGGTTGCCCCAACTAAGTGTTTGGGTGGTTGATGGGGACAGTAGTAACACCTCCAAATCTAGGAAATAGCTCCGGGAATCCGGGGATAGTGCTTGGAGGTTCCTTTCCATTGTTCCAAGCATCCCACATTTCCATGAGTCGCAGGTGCAATATCTGATTCTCTTCAGTTGTAAGGGACTCAGAGGCCGGAACCCCCGAGATGGGGCTGTCTTCGGATATGGGAATTGCAGGCAGAGTTATATTTGTAGACATTTCAATGCTGCCTCTTGATCTGGTGAAGTATTGATGTGATGCCAGCATACCACAACCAACCACCGTTTCTAAAGCTAAGCTGGAATTGATAGCAACAACGGTTAGTTTGAAATAAATAACAGATAGGGAACCGCACATTAGAGTGTGATGCACCTATACAGTTAAATGAATATCTATATGTTTGCTACGATTGCATGCGTCATCCCGGATTTCTTTTGTTCCCTTCGCTTTTCTTTCTCTTTTGTTTTTCTCTCATTTTCTTTTCCCTATGTTTGTTTTTTTTCTTTTTCTTTTTTTTCATTTTCTGCTTTTCCTTTTCTTTGCTCTAGTTTTCCTTGATACCTTATTTTCTTCTTTTATGTTTCTTTTTCTCTCTTGTTTTCTTTTATTTATTTATTTATTTCCCTCGCCTTTCTCTTTTCTCTTTTTCCTAGGATTACGGTCGAATCTTATATAGATTGCCTACATATCATGGCCCCGCATGAATCAGACCAGGCGCAGTTCTTGCAAAATAAATGTAAAATAGAAGCAAAATGTTTTGGGATTTTCAATTTTATTGATAGAAAATACTTTGATTACAAAGACTCAAAACTGACAGATTAAAACAACATAACAGACTCTGATAAAAAGAAGAACTACAGACTCCACCGTCAACTATTTTATTTCAAAAAAAATACAGACTCAATCAACTGACAGACTCTTGGCGAAAAGAAAATACAAACTCAAACGACTGACATACTCTAGTAGAAAAGGAAATACAGACTCAAACAACTGACAGACTCTAGTAAAAAAGGAAATACAGACTCAAATGACCATCATGAACACATTAAAGCTCCTGGTGCCCACGGGACATCGTTCGGTCTTGCCGCGGGCCTATATGCAAGATCCCTTTGGAATCTTTCCAAGTCACTCATTATTTGTTTAATGAATACCATCACTGATGCAAAAAAGGTGGTGCAAGTCTTGTTCTCGCACACTTGGCATTTCCTAGTAATGTAGTGAGCAACAGTTAGGATTCTCTCTCTGATCCTGCCTTTTTCTTGAAGCAACCGCCCTATCTATTGGGCCCTAGACTCTAAAGTCTGTTCGGCTACCTGGTTTTGTTCCTGGAGTCGTTGCAAGTCCATTTCTAATTGTGCAAATGCCGTGTAGCAGTGCTCTCTTTCAATCTTGAATTCTTTTGCCTGTTTGATCATTTTGTTCTCTGTGGCGATGACCCTTTTCTTTAATCCCGTGACCTCATTATCGTATTCTTCTTTCAACTGCTTAACCATGCGGGCTCGTTCTTCCGCATTTTTAGCCAATTGTTTTCGAACCCCGGTTAATTCTCTTTCTGCTTTGTTGAGGTCAAAACTGTAGTCATTCACTTTTTGCCTTAGATTTTCCATAAGTTTTGCATCTTTGGCACTCTTGACGGGATCTTCGGCCGCTATCTTCATCTTTTGAATTTGGGCTCGTAAGGCTTCATTCTCTTTGGCCAATTTCTTCTTCTTACCCTCATCGCCTGCGGCTTGCACACTGTTTTCGAACTGAAGGTCTCGGACTTGCCTTTCCAATTCTCCTATTTTGGCCCTGTATTCATTTTCTTTAGCTAACCAGGCCCACTGTTCTTGTGATGATTTGACAAAATCCTGGAGGTGAGGTCTTTTGGCCGGCGTCCCAAATGCAACTTCCCTTCTATACCAGGCATGATACTCAGGTGACACTTCTCCTTTAGATCGATCCTGTACACAGGTATTTGCCGCCAAGTATTGACATTCGCTCCAGACCTGGCGGACCCTTGCTTTAGGTAACTAGCCATCAGGACTAATCTCAACTACTTGGATACTAAGATCGTCGTCCTTTGGCACTAGTTGGCATCTCCCGAGTTGCCTTAAAACCCGATACGGAGCATAAGGCTGAATGCTCTTAAAACCCATCAAGAGGAAGTGCGGCCCCGCTGCTGGCATATATATGATTTCATCGACAGGTAACCATCCAAACGTCAACTCTATTTGACTGGCAGTGAGGGACCGAAAGTATGATGTCCAACCCGTGACTCCTTCAGGCAGGCTGACCCCCTTAATCCTCGTATAAAACTCCTCTATACAAGTTTTCTCTATAGACCCATAACTCAGGAACTGAGGACGATAGCACATGTGTTAGGTCATCCACATTTGCAATAATAGATTGCACCCCTCAAAGAATCTCCTCCGACTTTGCAGGCTGTAAGAGCGCGGAAGATTTCAGCTAATATCATGGGCGCAAGAGTGCTTTTGTCTTGAGTGAGTAGAGTACTGACGACCCCGACTATCTTTATGTCAATATTTTCATCTTTCCTCGGGAATACCAAAAGCCCCAAAAAGGCCACCATAAAAGCAAAAGGTCTATGTTCTTCCTATTTTTGGCGGTTTCATTTGCTACATATCTTGTTTTTCGGGTTATTGAACCCTCCGATGTGGCCATATCTATGGTATATGATGTGTGGAGTACAAAAGCCATTCGCCAAATCCGTGTTGTGGACCGTCCTGCTTATCTTCAGTGAGTCTAAGAATTTGTGCACGGTCACGGTTCTCGGGGCAACCAAGTACTTGTGTCTTAAAGGAACCTCAGCACTTCCGATGTACCCGGCTATTTCTTCTAAGGTCGGGGTGAGTTCAAAGTCTGAAAAATGGAACGCGTTGTGCGTCGGGTCCCAGCATGTACATCGGGTCCCAGCATGTAAATAATGCCCTTATGATGTCTCCCCAAGGCATAATTTCCAACAAACCGGTAAGCCCTTTCAAATATTTTTGACTTCATCTTGCCTTTCTCATCCTAGATCATTCCACCACAAACGCAACTCCAAAAGAATTTTATTCATGATTGAGAAAGGTTTATTTTGAATCGTACTCATCGTGCACATTTATTTAAAGTGATTTAATGACTTATTTTGACTTAAAAGGAAAAGTGGCTATCTTTCAAAATTTTATTTAAGAAAACAAAGACTCGGTTTTGCAAATACGACCTTTCAGCACTTCCGGGAAGAAGATTTTAAGGCTGTGCCTGCTAACCGGTTAATATGACTCAGGGTGGCTGTTCTTGCAAAAACAGCTTTCTGTTGTCCTTTTTGGGGACATTCGGCTTATTTTAAAACAAGAATGGCATCACCCGACTTATTTGACAAAAATTAAAATTTTGGTATTTTTGGCTATTTTTGCAAAAGGGTGGTTGGACCTGATGAGGGTTGCCTACGTATCTCACCCAGCGAGAATCAAACCAGTGTAGTTCGGGTAGATTTGCCAAGAAAAAACATCTCTTTTTTATATTTTCTTCTCTATTTTTTTTTCTTTTTTATTTTTTCAAAAATCAGACAGCATTTCGGTAATATTTGGGCATTGGTTTTTCAAAACAAGCGGTTACCCTCTTTTAGACCTAACACTGCTATTTTCTCACTTATTTACAAGATGGTCAACATGCAAATCCAAAGCAAATAAATGCACAAGTAGCACGTAAGATGCATCAGGATGGTCTTTTTATTTCAGGTCACCTGTCCTAGACGGACCCAACCCCTGTGTTGAGTCCCTTAAGTCAAATGCGCATGATGCAAACAAATGTCCTACTAGGGATCCGTCATGAGGTCGAGTTATTCTAGGTTCAAAACTTGGGTATATGTTTTAGACTGTGTACCCGAGCGAACAACTCGAGTCGAGGAGAGGGCTATGTACCGGGAACCAAAAGGCCATCCGGCTTAGTAACTTGTCCGACCTCTTTTTTTATTTTAAGGTATGACACTAATAGAATAGGGATTCTCAACCAGTGAGCACATCCCCGGAGATGATAAGAGAAGGGTTTCGCGACAATTTTATATATACAATTCAGATAATATCAAAGCGGTAAAGCACTTAGCACATTTATCATGAAACATGTAGGAAAATCAGACAAAGCCAAATATAATAATTATACTAAGCTCGAATTCTTGAACCCTAAATCGAAATTCTGGGTTTGTTTCCCCAGCATAGTCGCCAGAGCTGTCATACCTCCTTTTTACACACTTACCTCGAAGGATAATGTATAAGGGAGTTTTTCCATTTAAAGTGATATTATTCGAAATGGGATTATTTATTTATTTTTTAGAGCCGCTACTTGGGATAGGATTGGCTTTTGGTATCCCAAGTCACTAGTTTAACTTGAATCCCAAATCGAAGAAAATTTCGACTTCCCAGTTGGAGTCTACGAACCAGAAATTCTGAATAAGGAATTCTATTGACCCGAGGGAAGGTGTTAGCACCCCCGGATCTTGTGGTTCTAGCACGGTCGCTTAAATTATTATAATGGGCTAAAATTCTGATTTTAATATATGTTTTAACTTATGTGCTTTTTTAACTTTAAACCGCTTTTATTATTATTTTTAAAGAGAATTGCAATGTCGTGAAAATACGTCTCGAACTACGTCACATAAATGCACCTGCGGTTTTTGACACATTTCGACTTCGTTGAGATTTGGATTTGGGTCACATAAATGTGAACCCGAGTTTAGGAAGGTAAAATTATTAAAAAGCACGCCTAAAGCGACTAACATGTTATTTGTCTATGCGGGAGGCCGTGAAATTCGCTAAACGGCACGTCCCGAATTCTAAGTATTTTAATAGGATCATTTAAAGAGGGTCCCGCAATTTATGCATTTTTGTTTGGGCGAGGCTCACCTCCTTTTATTATTTAAAGGCCAACCTAAAGCAAACTACGATTTTCTATTGAATTTGCCTCTAAAGGACCCTAATTAATTAACATTATAAAATTTGGGCCTCAAGTTCAAGTCCGGATTCAAACAAAAGGGAAAACCTCTTAATTTGAACCCGCTACCTAACTTGAAAGCCCAAATTTGTATTATGTAAACTATGAATTTAAGTCAAATCCAAAACGAAGAAGTTCAGAAGGGCTTGGGTGAAGGTTTATCAAGTCAGGGGCCTGTTCATAGGCATGAATCAAGTCGTGGACCTAGCGAATTGCACACAATTGGACTATCTTCAAGGTTATCCAAATCAGTGCACGCTGAGCTTAAATCCAAATGTATTCATCTGAATTGAAATGCTAACTTCATTGAAACACTAATTTTATTATTACTTTTTATTTCTAAATTGAACTAACTCAATAAGAACGGATCAGACTTGATTTTATTCCAGCCATTAACAGTGATTTAGACTTCATCTATCACTAAGGGTTAAAACTGGAAGCATAGACTAAATTTGGCAAATTAATTCTGCATGTGACTGTCAAATATATCTGCCAAACAATTAAATTACAGAATTCAATTATTATGACCTCCAAATTTAACTAACATAGCTTATTTAATATTCTAAGTAAGGTATTGATTACAGCTATATCTGAACACGTCAACAGTTCAAATCCAAAGCAGAACAAATAAATTCTACACTTGAATTGATAACTAGCATTTGAGTGGATAGAATTCGACTAAAGTGAAAGAGGAGAAGTCTGAGAAGTAAATCCTGCCTAAATCAATAGCTAAGCAAATGTATCACCTCACAGCCCATTGTTTATGTTAGTACAAACCCAAAGCTAAATTAGATTAAAAAAATACATATCAATTAGCTATCTAAAAATTAACAGATAATGACTAAATGAACATAGATCAGGAATAGAGTCATGAATATGTTTCATTCATTTCCTATCTCAAAGCTATATTGAGGCAAATTCGAAGATGTACCTGGAGTCAAAACAAAAGGAAAGAAGAAGGATTCAGCAGGGGCGAGGAGAGCAATCAGCAGTCGAAATTAACAGCACAGGGTAGATTTGTACTCAAAATAACATCACAAAGTCCAGGACTGGATGACAGGAGAACAACATCAAAAAATGACCCAAAACAGACTTGATCAATCCCTAATTGACTCGAAATCAAACCCAGGACAGCTTCTGAGTTTCAACAACCAAACACCATGAATTCTCAAGCTATTTCTGTCCTTATCTAGGCTGGAAACTCAAATCAATGATCAGAACTTGAAACTAAACTGTGAAATTTTAATAGAATAGCATTTTTTGGGGTTTTATGGAGTTTTGCTAATTTTTTTGGTTTTTCTGGAAATCTAGATCTAAGAGTTCAAGTTTTGAGCATTTGAATTCTAAATTCAAAAAATCAGATGCTAAGCTTGCATAAAATGTTTTTGGGAGGGAGTTTTAGAAGCTGAATCTTTTGGGAATTTTTTTAGGTGTTAAAACTTGGAAAAGAAGGCAGATATGCTGCCTTTTATAAGCAGAAGAGGGGGAGGAAGCTTCTAGATTGTATTACTCATTTTCCCCTTATTTTATTTTCAGTTTTCATACATTAGTCCCTAAATTTTTGGCTTGTTGCCCAAGTTACTGCACTAAAGTCCTAAAACTCTAATTGGAATCCCATCTAAAATGTTCTAGGGGTTTCCAAATCATGTTACTACAAGATTCTTATCATCTAAAAGCCTATACTACCCTTGGATTTAATCTGAAATTACCAACCTAACAAACTAACTCTAAAACTAGTTAACCCTAGTTCAAACTAACCAAGGTTAGTCAATCAAGGGTTCGCCTAATCAGCTATATCCAAACAACTAACAAAAAACCTAATAATTTAATTAGAAAATAATTTTGATCGACATTAAACTGATATAGCAACAAAAGAAAAAATTACTGATTAAACTAAACAACTAAAGGAAAATTACAAATCAAATACTGACTCAGCAAGATTAGAACAATACTGAGTAAAAACACACATCAAACATAATTAAACTAATCAGAAATCATGAAACAGGATTAACCCTAAACCATATCAAAAATTAAACTAAACATTGAAATAATCAACAGAACAGAATCGACCATGAACAAACATTAACCCATGACCAAGTTATGAATTAAAACTGACCTATTATGAAATAAAACTATCATTAAAAGCAGGATCAATCTATGGAGTAAATTAGCAGAAACCCTAAGAACACGATGAGAGTCAAAATAAAAAAAATAGAACAGAAGAAACTAAAGGCATACCTAGATTTGAAACTGGAAAAGAAAACTGGCCCTCTTCTGGAATTATTTGGACCAAAACGTCCTCAATCGCGTGTTTCCGTGAGGAAACACAAGATTGAGGATTATTATAGCCCCAATAATCAGTGAACTTGAACTTCTAGGAACTAGGGTTTTGGGTCAATCTTCGATCTGAAATTCGAAGGAGCCTAGTGAGATTCGAGGGAAGGTGGTTAAGGGTTTATGAAGAGGGAGGTGAGGGGAGTAAATGGTGTCATTTTGGAGTGGTTTGGAAGGTGGCGCCGCCGTACACGGCGGTGGCGGCGCCACTATTTTCGGATATTCTAGCAGATTGGCTAATGTTCGAGGGAAAATATTTGGGGCATTGGAATGTGGAGGGGGAGAGGAGTCGATGGTGAAGATTTGGGTGGGTTTGGAGCTCGTCCGCCGCCGTGGGCGATTTCCGGCGGCGGAGTTAGGGCGGAACCGACGAGGTTAGGGTTGTACGGGGAAGGAGGGTCTGTCTCTAGGTTTTCTTAAAAATTTAGGACAATTTTATTTAATAGCCTTGAACTAATAGGGACCGTTGGATGATAAGAAATGAATGGTCAAGATGGATTGGGACTTAAAAATCTCAAAATGACGTAGTAATGAGGACCAGGTAAAGGGTATTTTGGCTGGACAAATGGAACGTGTTTGGAGGATTTTGGGCCATTTCAACCGGATTTGGCCCCAAAATTGGTGGCCCACTTTTTTTTTTTATTTCAAATTTTCTTTTATTTGTTTCTTCTTTTTCTTTTTACTTTTCTTATTATTTTCTGATTTTACTAAATGTAAGATTAAAAATAAAAGACCCAAATTTACTCTAAAATTATACTAATTAATATTCAAAATTAACTAATTCCTAATTTAAAAGAAAACTTAAGACAAATTTTAAAAATTAAAATTAGAAATGCAAAAGAATCATTTTTGTTATTTTTTTTATTTTTGTAATAATAAATGACTAATAATAAATTAAAAAAATACTGGAATGAGGTCCTGAATGCAAGCGTACTATTTTGTATTTTTGAATTATATCAATTAAAATGCACACAAAAAAATATAAACAAAACACAAAATCATGCAATTAATTCCCTAAAAATTAAAATAATAAAAGAAAAATCCTAATTCTAATAAATTTTATAGGAGTAATTAAACGAGACAAAAATTACATGCTCACAATATTGAATTGACAGTGAAGTATTAAGGGAGTCCAGTTCCACCATGCCAGAGAATGGACCATAATATAAGTAGCTTTGTTACTTATAATGCAATTTTCATTATTAGAGAACTCGACTGGAGGCACTCCACATAGAATTCCATCATAAAGAGTTTTTTAGCTGATTCAAAAATCAATGATTTCTGCAGCCTAATAAAAAGGAAACAACAGCTTAAACAAACAAAGCTGACCCTATCTTCAACAAAACAAACAAAGCCTACTCGTCAAATAAGCTGCTACTGCACCAAATTCACCAAAAATCACCCATACTGGTAATCTTCTTCATCATCGGCAACAAGTGTTTCAATATCTAAACCCCTTGTCTGATTTGGGAGAAGAGAGCTGGAAAAATACTGCTGAGAGTGTATTTTTTATCGTACACAGTAAGTGTACTTATATATGGATTAATAGGATTAACTAATAACCATATTGGGCCTTCAAGCACCCCTTATGGGTGGATCCAAAATTTCCTACAGTTCAGAATCAGAAACCTAAAGAATTGACAATTTATGGATTCAACTAGTGTCTTATTCTCTTCGATATAACTCTAACAGCAAATTTAGCTCATTGTACAGAAAAAGTAAAAAATATCCCTCTACTTTGTGAAAAGGACCATTTATACCCTCCATTATACTATCCGTCCAACACAACTCCGGGGTCACGGAATTGATACAAAAATACCTCTATGCTGTTAGGGCCCTCCACAATAGCTAACACCATCTCATGTGGCATGATATTTCGCTGAGATGGACACCACGTGCTCATTCCCATTTTACCTCCTCCTTCCATTTTGTCTCCAACACCACCTCCCCCCTCCCCCAATCACCATCACGAACATAGACCGGCAAGTCAATCAAAGAGTACAACAGAATTAAAAAAGAGTTGCAGGACATGCAGGGCAGAGAAATAAGTGGTACAATGAAATAAATGTCTTCATTGAATCAAAGACTCATTACCCATATTCCAGTTACTAGACGAGAGAGCCCATGTCTAAAGTGCGGCAGAAGGTATTGTCGCCGTTCAAGCAGCAAGGAGAAGTAGAATACAAGCTCCAATTTGTTCCTACAACTTGTGCGTTCCATGTTTGATGACTGATGAACATATAAGAAGGATTTAAATTTGAACTTCCCCATAAAAACAAATAGAGTACGTATAAATCTTTTTTCCTTTTGGATGAGCACTGAGTAGGTCTAATCTATAACTCTATGGAATCATCATAAAAAGTTTTACTCATCCAAATCAAAGACCAAAAAACAAAATAGCAAATAGGTATCGGTCATAAGTTTGTTATGCCTCAAAGTATCGTCAATTTTGAATTAAGTAATGTGACTGAAGAGAATGTAAATATTGTTTACTCTTTTTCCCTGGTAAGATTTATCACAAAAAATTTGGTAGAGGTAAATGCTACCAAGTTACCTCTATCACACAATTGTGATACACTGATTAGGCTACATTTTAGGCAATCTATCAAGTAGACATTCTCAATAGAGTGAGAATCAGTCTTACCTACCTTTTCAACCCCAATGCTCTCACCTTTCTTCCCATTTCCAAATGAGACATTACCTCATTTGAGGTCTTCAAGTTAAAGGAACTAGTTCTTGCTTCCTGTCATATGCTTTGAGCAGCCACTATCCATGTACCATATTTGGCTACCCCCTTCATTTTGACCCGCAAAAGAAAATCAGGGGTTAATCTTACGAACCCAAACTAGTTTGGGTCCCTTTCTATAGGCAAAAGGGTGAATCAGATTCTTTTTAGCCCAACCTGACGGCCTGTTTTTCCCTTGAACAAATTCTTTATTCTTTTGACTAGACTTTCTTTTGCAATACATTCACTTTTATAGTGATAAGTTTTACCACAATGTATGCAAATTTGTTCTCAGGAAGTGTGAGGTACTTGCTTTTGGGATCCCACTTAAGTGTAGGGGTCCATAGCCAAGTCCTCTCTTATTGCTACTATGGTGTTCGTGTAGCCATGAAAGTGTATCGGAGGACCCGTTGCATTTATAGGTTCTGTCTTGCTCATGCTTGACCTTCCTCAGATCCTCCTTTAGGACTCTTATCAACTCATTTCTTTTGTACAACCCGTCTTTTATTTTTCCTAGATTTTCTTCTGATGTGAGTTATGTGTGATTAGCATTTCCATTTACTTGTTCCTAATTTCAGTTTTATATTTTCGAATCTTAGCTCTAGGACAGTGGTGTCAAGTTCATGAACCTAGTTCTTTAACTCAGCATTTTTACTGTCACTTTCACTAGCCCAGAGTTCCAAATATTTTCACTTAGCTTTCAAAATCACACACTCCTTAGATAGCTGTCCCTTTTAATTGTTTAGATCCTTAGATTCATCAATGAAATCCAGGAGTAACTTAGATAGCTTTTATTTAGACAAAAATTTAATCTTGTCTTTGAGATGAATTATGTGTACCTCAGATTCCTCATCGGATTCTCTAATTGCCATAAGTACTTGTTTATCTCCATCTTCATCCTCTTAGTCCTCATTTGAGCTTTCTCCCATGGCAGCAAACATAGCCTTTATTAATCCTTTATTTTTCGAGTTGAACCTATTCCTTCTTCCTGTTCCTTCGTTTAGCTCTTTCCTTCTTCCATTAAATTTCCTATTGAGGGCATTTTTTGATGTGGTTATTAGTCTTCCCACACTTGTAGCACCCCTCATTGGTTTGTTTTTTTAGGAACCCTTGATTTCCCGTAGCTTCCACTTCTTGAAGGACCCTTTCCTCTCATTAGGTACTTCTTGAAGTCCTTTGTGGTCATGGTCATTTCATCCTCCTCTAGATTACCATCTTCACTGATTCTAAGTGCCAGGCTCCTTTCCTTCTTGGGTGAATCCATCTTCATGGTTTTCCTTCTAAGTTCATCGGCTCATCCAACTTAAGAGTGGCAATGTTCTTCAATTCCTGAATAGTAGTGATTTTGCTTTCCTAGGAGACTAGCAGAACCCTTATCAAAATTTTCTCAACTTTGTCTTCTTCAAGAATAACCCAAGAGACTTAAGTTCATTTGTCAGTGTGGTGAACCTTGTATACATCTTATGGATGGTTTTCCCTTCCTTCATGGTAAAATTCTCATATTTAGAATACAACAGTATTCTTCTGGACCTCTTTACTTGAGGTATTCCTTCATAAGCCACTTGCAATGTATCCCAGATTTCCTTAGCACTGGTACAACTTTGAATTCTACTGTACTCGTTTGGACCAAGTCCACACACAAGCCATTTCTTGGCCTTAGCATTCTTCTCCCATTTCCTCAAGTTCTCAGCACTACAGTCAGATCTTGTTTTTGGCACATCTACTCCTTCAACATTCTTCTTCATGGTAGCTAGGGGACCATCAGTGACAATGTCCCATAGCTAATAGTCTTCTCCAATGATGTGATCTCTCATCCTATTTTTCCACCAAGAGTAGTACTGGCCATTAAAGAGTGGAGACCTATCAGTGGATTGCCTTTCCCAATATCCAGGTGTTGTGCTCATCTTGATCTGTTCCTAAGGTAACACCTCTTCAAGGATAACCTGCTCTAATACCAATTAATGTTTTATACTTTAATACCACACGGAGGGGGGGGGGGAGTATTTGTGTGGTGTCCAATTTTTTTCTTAAACTGATTATGAAAGGTCCTGGTTCTTCTATGTGTTCGTACTACTACTATTGCGGAATAATAAGTGCAAAAATTAAAGAACACAAAGATTTTACGTGGAAAATACCTGGCTCAAAAAGTGAAAAAACCACGACCTACATTTTAGTAGGATTTTCCCAAACTCTCCACTGAAATCACTGACCCAAAAACTGCATTTACAAAAACTTCTTTTGTAAACCTAAGAATTACCTCTAATCCCGTTGTAGCAAGCAACCTTTAACTAATGCGATAACTCCAAGTTAACTCTAACTTGAATATTCAAAGTACCTATTACCATTGCTTCTAGATAAAATAGAAAGGTACAATATGAAAACACATACTACAATTGAACTAGAAATAAAGAAAGACACAGAAAACTTTTTATGGAGCTGGTTCTTCAATCTGGTTCATTTAGCTTCAGGTTTGCACACTTGAATCACACACGAACTGCTTGCAAAAACCCTTGCTATTTTGCTCTCAATTCACGTTTAACTTCTGTATTTTTGTGCAACACATGTAGTGTTAGAACATCCTACAATTTATAGAGTTAGTAGATGAAGAAATAACCAGAGTTCTGATGCATCTCTTCCTTGGTGGAAGATTTCTAGTTAATCTCATTTTCTAACTCCTTTCCTCTCTTGGATAATGTTCTCTTTGACTAAGGAGTCGTTCTCCTTATCAATTATGCAACCTTTTCGGTCAGGAGATATTGAATACACCAAGTTAAACTTATCTCCTTCACGTGCATCCCACATGCTCGAATCTGCCTGTTTTTGTGCACCAGAAGGATGGACATGGAGGGATGGACCTGATTCATGTTTGAGTTCCTTTGTCAGTCTTCAAAACTAACCTTTACTTGGGCCAACATAGATCTTTAACTTGGATACCTTGAGTTTCCATAGATAAATTACTTTCGGGAAAATTTATTATCAAAGGCAGCCAAGGGTCGTTACCAATGCTAATTTTTTTTTACCATCCCTCATCCTCCATCTCACATCATTTTAGAAAAACTTCTTAGAGCAATACGCTATTCTACACATAACTAGAATTGTGGCACAATTGAGCCGATAAAAAAGTGACTGATTGAAAATATTTTGCTTTGAAGACTTGACAAAGAAGAAAGTTTGGATAAGTGAGAAACTCTAACCCTGCTTCCCAAAACATAGAGGTATTAAAATAGTGCAAGTTACGAAAACTCATACTTTCTATCTCCTTTTTTCATAACGGTGTTGCCATGAAAGCCAATGCATCTTTTTCTGCTCTCCAATCTTTGAGCCCTACCAGAAGAAGGTTATCTTTTTTTTCTAGATCATTACAAATAGAGTTCGGAAGAAGAAAAATAGCCATGGCACCAGCCACTAACTTATTCAAAACATCCTTACCTGCTCTAGTTAAAAATATTTTGCCCCAACCCAAAAGTTTGTTCCTCACCTTATCTTTAAGAAAAGTAAAAATTTGATTCTTATTCCTACCAATTAATGAAGGTAAAGCCAAACATCCGATAGGATCAATGGGGTTATAAACCTCTAATTTAATAGATAAAGTAAGTTGTGCAACTTCCCCCATGTTAGCGTTGAAAAAAATACCAAATTTATTAAAATTTACTGTTTGACCCGGAGCTTACTCGTAAATAGATAAAATAATTTAGTTTTAGCACATTTACTGTTTATAGCACGGAAGAAGAAAAAAAAACATTTGCAAACAAAAAATGAGATATACTAGGAGCTCTCACGAAGATTCGACTATCATGGATACTACCTGAACTTTCTGTTGGGTTTGTTATTTAATAAATAATAACAAAAGAGGCGTGAATGAAAAATTGTGGAAAAAAAATGGAGGGATGATCCGCAACCCGGTCCGGTCTAGCCCGTTTTTCTTTTCCGGATTAATTTAAATTCGTTTTAAATTTCCCGTAAAAATTTCCAACAACCATGACTATTCTGAAAGGTTGCAAACCTCTTCAGAGGGTCACACTTGTTCCAACAGCCAAGACTGTTCTGAAAGGTTGCAAACCTCTTCAGAGGGTCACACATGTTCCAACAACCATGACTATTCTGAAAGATTGCAAACCTCTTCAGAAACATCACCAAGTTG
Source organism: Nicotiana glauca (assembly GCA_026770625.1). Taxonomy (NCBI): domain Eukaryota; kingdom Viridiplantae; phylum Streptophyta; class Magnoliopsida; order Solanales; family Solanaceae; genus Nicotiana; species Nicotiana glauca. The sequence continues at coordinate 118,085 of MU753823.1, forward strand.
GCTATAAATAGACCTTCAAATCCCAGAATATTTACTTACAAAATTTTCTGAATCTTCTTCTTCTTCTTCTGCACAACATACTCCAGTGTGTTTTACGACCATCGAGTGGTTCGCCGATCACCAGAGTTTTAGGTACCGATACACTGGTGACTTAAATCGTTCTATTCTGGGAGGATATATTCCATAACCTCGGATACTTGAGGGGAATAATTTTCTTAAGGACACACTATGTATTCAGTGGGCTCGATTTGTTCCTTCAACGTTTCAAAAATTATTTTGAAGTTCAAATATTATGTTTCAGAATTGTTTCCACTAACTTTCTATTTTATTTTTTTTAAAAATTATTATTTTATTTACTTACAGCAATACAGATAAATAACACTTTCTACCTAACGAAATAAAGTAGATAACTCTTCCGCACATAAAAATGTATGATAAAGAGATAATGGATCATATTGACTAAGTCCTCTCTCTAGAACAATCAGTCCAATTTCCTCTCCATTCTTTTTTTTACTCATAGAAGTCACACACCTCATAATAAAATCAATTCAAGTAGGATCAAGCCCCAACTCAGCATAATAGCATTAAGAAACCCTCAGTCTACTCTATCATAAGCCTTGGTAATATCAATTTTCAGAGCCATCTCACATTTGTTACTTTGTCACTTGCATCTCAGCATCTCATGTAATGAATTACTTACATTATGATTAATTAATACTCCATGCACCAAAGCTTACTGAGTTGGTGAGATAATTCTCGGCAAGAGAGACTTCAGCCTGCGTGACGACTAGGTCGATTGTTTTGAGTATTCTAGATCCATTCCCTTATTTATTTCTTATTCTATATTCGTATATTATTAGGTGACTTGTCCGGGTATTTTTTTTTTTTTTGGTAATACACTAGGCAAGTACCTAGGGCTAGTTTTTTTTTATTAATAACAGAAAAAAAATACAATAATTAGGAAAAGTACTAATAAGGGGGACAATAGCACCGATATTGTTACTCATATAACACAAACCGAGCTAACCTTACCATACTAATCCTATTGAGGCTTGCCAACCTCGCCTACTAACAAGAATATAAAAAACATGAACTTGAAAGGACCAAATATTCTATGATCATCACAGAGGTTATAACATACTCTGTGATGAGATTACAGATGAGGATACTAATAAAGTGGTAGAATAAAATGTAGTACCCATTTGATTGTTGTCCCTTTTTTTCAACCTTGTGAAATATTTAATTTGTACTTCTTTGTCGTTTTCATCTACCTTTTTCAAAATATATTAAAAAATTATCATTTCTTTTTTGAACGGTTGGACCTCGTTGACGAAGTTGGGGCAACCTGCTTTTGTTTGGCAGCTCTCATTGGAAGTCGCCTAACAATTGCTTCCTTGTCAGACCTTGTTGCAATTTTCATCCAGATTGCACCTGCTTCATTTGTTCCAATGTGGTCCTCCACAGTGTTTGGTGGTGTATCTAGGTAGTGAATGCATGTGCGATAAGGAGGCTTACTTGGAATGAAATCTGGAGCCTCCCACTTGGTCTTTAATTTGCCGGTCACAATATTTTCAAAGAATGGCATTTGAAGTTCATCCTTGATAACTCTTTCCACACGATGATTTGCAAATTGAAACTTTAGTTTAAGCCCATTTTCCTGCTCCATTTTCAAATTTGCGCAACTGAATTTATTTGACAAAGTAACCAAAGGTTGCTTGACAATGGGATCGTCAATGAACTGCTCACAAACAGCAGTTGCTGCAATCTGCTTCTTCTTCTTCTTCTTTTTCTTCTTCTTCTTCTTCTTCTTCTTCTTCTTCTTCCCTATTGTTTTCTTTGTAGCCGATGCCAATTCATTCTTCTGATGTTCCTGCTTTTCCATTGTTACTGTATTTTGGTCAGTCATACAAATATCATTTGAATTGGTCACACAAATCTACTCTTGTGCATGAGACTTTGCCATCTGCTGCTGCTGTCTAGAAGTTGAGGATTTGTGCACCACAATTTGCATTATGTTTGTGCTTCTACTTGCATGACCAGTGCTGTCAGAGATTACCAAAGCATCCAACAACTTTCTTTTTTCTTGTGAGATAGCTGGTATGGTTGTAGCAATTTGCTGCTTTCTAGTTTTTGGATTTATTGCTGCTCCTCGATCATCAGTAAAACATATACGGCTGAAGACTGCTGCTGTATACTAGATGTAGCTTCGAATGGGACTATTTGCTTGGACAGTGTTGTTGCATTGCAAGCCAAATCTCCTGCACTCTCCTGCTCAACTTCTTGATCATCTTCTTCAGATGAATATCCTTCATAACCATCCTCTTCGTCATCCTCCTTACGTTGGTCTAACCATAGCTTAGAATTTATGGGTAGCCCCCTCACTTTTGCTTGGATTATTTCATTATTGTTTCTCGTTGATAGACCTTCAAAATCTCCAAAGGACTCCACTGACTGAGAAGGTACATCAAATACTGAGGTATTCAATGTGACCAAAGGTTATTTAACCATCGTAGCCTTCATCATCATCTCATTCTGGATGTCCTTGATGATTTGTTCTACAAGTTGAATGGAAAAATGCAAAACAGGTGCATTAGAACTATGTGCTTGAATGCCAATCAGTTCAGCTCCCAAGTTATTGTTTGAGTCATTTCTTCGAACCGCCAAATTTTTTTCAAATTGCCTTGCCTTCGTTGTTCATTGCTGGATATTGGAAATAGCTGCCTGGACATCACAGTATCAATTATACCCCTTTCCTGATCGTCAGCATTAACAAGAAGGTCAAAGTGATTTGAGCTTGAACCAATATTGTTGTCTATTCGTTGAAAGTGTAAACCTTCTTCCATTTCATCATTTGCATCACAAATATGTGCATTAATCCCATAGGTTTGGACAACACTTGATAATTTCTCCACAGGTTCAACAGGTACCACAGGTGCTACTGCTACTGCTCGATCATCTTTTGCTTTCAATGCAGCCCTTTTATTATGTGACACAACCTTAGCCACATTTTTTATTTCATTAGCTGATGCAACTTGACCAAAATCCTCACCATCGTGCACATCAATAGTCCCAGCTTCTGTATTTTTTTTTTGCCCAGTAACACCTTTAGTATTTGCACCTACGGTTGCACAAACATTATTTGTTGGATTGACAGGTCGTGCATCTACTGCTAGTGGAACATGATCAATTTTTGGCTTAGCAGTAGCTGCTTGTTTCACCATAGTCAGCCCCTTTTCCTTAACCACTTTTGCATGTCGACCAATCTCCATATCATCCTGTTGTGTCAAAGCTAGTTTCTCACCAATACCTTTATTGACCCTAACAAGTTGGATAACCGGCTCTGCACGATCAACATCATTTTTTGAAAATCGATCAGCTGATAGGTTTTTTGCTGCATTATCTAATTTGTCATACGCCTGTACAATTGGATCCACATCCTTGGATATCCTTGCCAATGCTATTCGAGGAGACTACAGGTGAAGACCTTGAGTCACTGCACCTAGAACTGGTAAACTCTGTTCAACACGAGCTGAGCCTTGATTACCATCTGTCACACCATCCTCTACATTAGCAGTCATCTTCTCCTTCTCATTGACAAGCTGTTGAACATTATCTTCTCCAGCTTTATATCATTCTCCATTCATAGTAGTATATTTGAAACCTACTACTTGTTCAGTTGTTGCATTAATAGGTCGAAAACCACCTGCAACTATCACCATAGGTTCAAAAATAGCTCGATCAACAGCATTATCCTCATTATCCTTACCAGTTACCCCAGCTCGATCAGCATTATTATTTGATCCTGTGCCTGTTGACAGTATTTTGGCTGCACTGGCCCTTTTATCATAGGCTTCAACAATTGGATTCACCACATTGGATATCCTTGTTAAAGATGTCCTAGCAGGAACATCCCTAGGGTGTTTTAGTGGACCCTTATCAATCAATGTAACAGCTTCTATTGGAACACCATATCTAGAAATACCATAAGTTTGTTTTCTTCCATCAATTTGCAAAACCTGATGCACAACAGAAGTACCATCAGCTACACAGTTCTCCACATTTCTTACTTCATCATTATATTGCATAGCTCTTTTAACATTAAGGTACTCCCTTGCATCACCTTGCATCTTATCAAAATTATCCAGACCTTCAATTGCATCTACGACAGCTAGACCATCCTTACTTTCCTCGATCCTCCAACGACATATTTTTTCAGCATGTCCTTGATGCTTACAGTAGGTACAATATTTTGGAATATTATCAAAAACTATCTTCTCTTAATATTCAATAATTTTTCCAGACTTCATATCCACGATGTTAATCTTAACACTCTGAGGATGTTTGTCCATTAAATCGATCAAGACTTTAACCCGTGTCGCACTTGGTCATGTTCGATCTTGTGTTGCCTTATCCACTGCAAGAGGCTTTCCCACAGAAGATGCCATGGAAAATAAGGATTTTTTTGCAAAAAAGTTTGCTGGCAGATCAGGAAACGAAATCCACGCCACAACTTTTGACGTTTCTTCACGAGGGTTAAATCCCATTGTCCACGGGAATGTCCTAATGAAGAATTCGTCTTCCTTTTCCATAACATAACCAGTTGTTCTTGATAATACCTGAACAAAATCTTCAAAGAGATCAAATCTTACCAGAATATGACGATATTCTAGCTGTCCAACGTTGCAAATACCTTTGACGTTGAATTGTTTTGGTAATAGCTGCCATAACTGTTAGATATCAGGTTTGTTGTAAGAGAATTTGAGAATTACTGCCTGATGCAGTCCTTCTTTGATGGTAAACTTGTTCACTTCTTCAACTGTGAATTCCATAGTTGGTTCTCCATGGATCATATGGATTGGAATTAAATCCAGTTTTGACGAAGCTGCTGCAGATTTGGTTTGTTGCATCAGTTCATCATACGACTGTTTTGGCTTAATGTTTGGAGCTATTTCTTGAGTGTTTTGATTTGCTTCTCCCACAGCCAAAGGCTGGGGATAGATCGCACCATCCATGAGGTTATTCAAATCACCATTTTCGTGTAAAAGCAGATGAATCTAAAGAAAATCTGCGTGCTACAGTAATTTTGCAAAATGAAAATTAAGATCTTTACCAATTGGTTATAGATTTGAGGATGAAATCAATTGTAGTTTGTGCGTAATGAGAAGATGCTTCTTTTGACACCAAGTTTGCGAAAATACACCACCGTATGCTGGAGTTGTGGCCGGAAAATGGTGACGAAAATACTATTCCTTCTCTTCCTAGAGAGAAGGCTGGTTTGGGGTTTTTTATGATTGTCGGGGTGTTTGATTTGGTTTCGGGGATATTTCAGAATGAATTAGGATACTTAGTCCCAAGGTTAGCCTAAGTTGAAAAAGTTAACCGGATTGAATTATGTATAAATGACTCCGAAATGGAGTTCTGATAATTTTGATAGCTCTATATAGTGATTCTGGACTTATACCAGATATTGATTTGGAGGTTCGTAGATGATTTTCGCTTGAATTGGCAAAAGTTGAAAAAGTTAAAGTTTACAGAGTTGAGAAGTTTGACCGAGAGTTGACTTTGTTATTACCAAACTCAAATTTTTGTTTCAAAAGTCGGAACATATCTTTTGTGTAATTTATGACTTGTGTACAAAATTTGAGATCAATCAGAGTTGGTTTGATAGGTTTCAGTATCGAATGTTGAAGTTAGAAATCCATTAGTTTCATTAGGCTTAAATTGGAGTACAATTCATGTTTTTGATATTGTTTGATATGATTTGAGGCCTCAAATAAGTTTGTATCGCATATTGGGACTTGTTGGTTTGTTTTGATATGGTCTCGGTGGCCTCAGGTGTGATTCAAATCAAGTTCGGCTTCGTTTTGGACTTTTTGGGATTGCTGATATTTAGGTATCTGGTTTCCTTATTCCCAATTGTGTAAAGTCCCCCGCGATTATGAAGGCTTGTTTGGGTGACTGGTGAAAATGTTCTACGCATTCGCGAGAGTTGATCCGCGATCGTAGAGCTTCGGTCGGTGGTACTATGCGAATATGTGAGTGGTCGTTTGCGAAAAGGGAAGGGGGAGGCCTGGAAGCCCATGCGATTGTTCTTCGCGATCGTGAACTCCTTCCACGATCGCGTAGCTTCGAGTTTTTGAGCATCGCGTCCACGACTGGAGTTCCACGTTCACGAAGGTCATTTGTGAGGGCAACATTATTTTTTTCTTCGAAATCTCAAAGAGGAACCTCTGGGCAACACATATTTAATTTCGAAATCGTGAGTTTGGACCAATTTTTCATATTTTGAGCTAGAGATCTCGTTTTTGGGTGATTCTTGTGGAGATTTTCAAGGAGTTGATTGGTGGTAAGTGATTCTAACTTATAGTTGGTTAATATACATGAATCTATCATTATTTCTATCATTTAATTAGTGTTTTGGGTTGGAAAAATTTTATAGAAACTTCATAAACTATATTTTAAGGATTTGAAAGGCGATTTGAGGTCGGAATTTGGTGTTAGGATTTCTTAAATTTTATCAGACTCCGAGAAGTGGGCTCGGGAATGACTTTTTGGGTTGATTTTTTTATTTTTGTTAAAAAACATTGCTTTATCGTATGGAATTAATTTGGCTGAATATATAGACAACCCCTTAAACTTGTCCATTTTTTTCATCTAGACCCTTAAACTAACCTCAAGACCCATTAGACACACCATCTTTACACAAAGTGTGCCAATCAGGCACAAGAAGCTAAAGTAGTACGGGAAGGAATATGCATGTTGTTCAACCTTCGGTGACATGGCAAAAAACCAATAATAAAATGACATGTGGCTCTTTCTCATAATTTTTTTTAAAGCGATGTCCTTTTTACCCGTTGAGCATTAAAAAGGAGAGAGCAATTCTATATTTTCTCCAACTCTATTCCCCTGTTCATCTTCTTCCTTAGTTGTTCTCAAATCTCAAATTAGTTTATAGCTTGTTCTGTTAGCTTATAATTTTTTTTTTTATCGTCATCTTTCCCACACAAATTTCTTTCCCTTTTTAAGACATTCTCTATTAGATCAGATTGAAGATTATCTCGATAGGGATCTTCGTGTGTTAGTTACCAAATTATGATCAAGTTCTGTCAATTCTAGCCATAGTTTTCATCTTCTAACTCAATTAACAATATCGTGATATGGAATAACAAACAACTAATTAAGAGAAATACTTTTGGGAGTTATTTTTTTAGGGAATAAACAACAAACCCCACATCACCAGCCCCAAAGAGAACAACAAGAATTTTGTCAACAATTCTGAAAGTAAAACAAAAATTTTAAAGTGTGATGAGCTGAAATTTTTTCTTTCTAGGTGGACAGTTTTCTTTCTTTATTGCTAGGTGTATACTTGGCATTCTCTGTGCAACTTTGTGTGTTGGTTTTTGTTTGTGTGTGTTTTGGTAAAGTTATGGTATTGAAGAGTGAGGATTCATGGTCATACTCATGGTAGTTTGTAAGTTTTGAGAGAAGTTTTATATTTTGAAGAAAATAAAATGAGAGCAAGAAGAGAAAAATAAATGGCACTAGTCGTGATTCTTAACAGAAATTGAGACGAGGGAATCTGGTTGTGAAAAGGAAGATTAACAGGGTGACTAGGCTGATTTTATGGATGAAAAAAATAGAGTTTTCCTGTAAACAATGAGGGAGAGTACAGTGAGGTATGAGGTAATGGTGGTGGCTTCATTGGTGAAGAATAAAACCATTTTAAAAAAAAAAATTGGTTTACGCGCTTAAAATAGGTTAAATTCACCTTATATTCTATGTCAGCTTCTTGTGTCTGATAGGCACAATTTCTGTAATGATGAAGTGCCTAATTGGTCATGAGGTTAGTTTAAGTGTCTAGATGAAAAAAAGGAGAAGTTTAAAGGGTTGTCTATGTATTCGACAAATTAATTTCTATAGCTTGTATTAATTGTATCAAGTTGATTGTGGCTAGATTCGAGTCATTCAGATGCTGATTTGCGAGGTAAGGGCTTGTTGACGTAAGAATTTGCGCGGTTTGAGGTAAGTAACACTTCTAAACATGATACTTAGAGTATTAATCCCTGAACCATGTATTATGTAGTTAGTGTTGAGGTGACGCACATGCTAGGTGATGGGCATGTGGGCGTGCAGCGTGGTAATTATGACTCAGTTAATTCCTTGGTATTGTTTAGTTATCAAATCTTATTTTTATTCATGTAATCTCCATATGTTAGAGAAATTTAGCTGTGATCTATGTTAGAAATTATGTTTAAGCTATATGCTGGTACTGTTGGGACCCACCTATAAGGCCTATAAAATATTACATAGAACTTGGGGTTTCGCAGTGTCGAGGTAGGCTAATGTGTTTGAAAATTATAGAAAATGAGCTACGGTGCGGGCCATTTAGGTTGTACAATACATTAGGGAGTTAGAGGTAAATTATTGCAAAAAATGGCTTCTGCTATCCATTGTGCGACCGCAGAATCATTCCGCGAATTGTAGATCTGCCGCTGAGTGAAATAGAAAATGGAAAAATTTTGAAAAACAATTCTGCTGGCCGCAAAATGATTTTGCTGGCAGCATAACCATTATGCTGGCCGCATAATCATTTTGCTGGTCGCATAAAATTTCTGGTGCCCACATAACCATTCTACAAGCCACTTAATCGATTTTGCTGCTCACATAATGATTATACTACCCACACAATGATTTTTCTATCACATAATTGACTTCGAGGGTCAGTTTTAAAAATTTCTTATTCTAACCCAATTTTGATATAAGGCCTTAGAGGGATATTTTACAAGATAAAATCTGATACTTTAGAGAGAAGTGAGAGTATTTTAGAGAGAGAAGGAGAAGACTTAACATGCTAATCATCCATTCTTGTCCCAATCTTCAAGAATCAAGGAAGCCAATCGCAAGATCTTTATCTAAGAGGTACGTTTCTACTTCCTAGCCTAAAATTTTCGGAATTTGGACTAAAAGTAGATCATGAAAAGTATGATTCTTAGGTGTGGAATTTTCTCTTTGAGCATGAATGTACCCATAAGGGTGGTAGGGAGGTGATTGAACTAAAAGGAGTAAACTCTTGGTATTGAATTGGTTGAGGGGTAAAGGAAATCTTGTAGATTAACCTTGTAGTCAAATTTGCACACCTACTTCTTGATGAGATGCTTAAATGAGGTGAACCCACGAATATCTTCCTAATTATGCTTAAATGAGGTGAACCCACGAATATATATTGAAGTTTCTAGGATTTTCGGAACATTGCAGTAATGTAAAGAAAGCTCAAGAGAGGTATGTTTGCTAAACTTCTCTCCTAGAATTGAATCCTACGATATTCTTGTAAGTCCCGAGTTATTCAATATAAATTGACTATCCCAAATAATCTTTGTGTCGAAAGGTATATATTCAAAAATGTGTTCCTAATGCTCTTATAATATTATATTATCATATGAGGATGTGTTCAACTACGGGATGTGTGTTAAGATGTTATGACTTCAAGTAGTGTATCACATGAAGGCTATTATGCCAAATTGTGTAAGAAATCCCAATGTGTTTAAGACTCTTAATTGCTCATATGTGTACTAAAAGTCGTGATTAGAGATGGTTTGTCGTTGATAATCTATAAAGATGCTTAAAATTGAAAAGAGTGAGTTGGGATATAAAGTGTGGCCACCGTGCCAAGAGTGAAATTTATACTTATGGCCAATAGTGCCAATAAAATGAAATGATTTGTGAAAGATTATGGAATGATCCTTGATTCAACTGTTCCAATTTGACTCCGAAAATAGAATTGTCCAAAAGATTATGTACTCAAGTCACGTACAAATGTGGTTGTACTATCTTATGCTATGTTTGGTAGGTGTTTTATGTTTTGAGTTCTTACATATTCATGAGTTGAAACTATGCATTGCCTTTTTGGATAAAGTTGTTTTAAGAATATTCTATATGTTGATGTTTATGATGATGATCCTCAAAAGTAAAGAAATGAAAGTGTGGAACATGAGATATGGTCACCATGTCATGAATGAAGAGTCATATGTATGGCCAAAGAAGCTAATAAAATGACGACGTTGTGAGCTGTTGAAAATACTAATAAAGTGACATATGGTGTGAAAGGTTATAAGATGAACGTATTTGTACTTCTGTTTCAAATGTGTTATAAGCTCCTACGCCCTCATGAGTAGAGGCACTGGAGTTCCTTAATATTTTAAATTTTCTTAATGTCCTATGATCATCCACGGAAAGTACAAGTAAGTGATAGTATGAACATGTATCGTGGCCGCTTGCCAAAATGAGAATTTTGAGGCATAGTATGTTCCAACAATTTCAATTGTAGTACCTATGCTTCTAAAATAATAAATGCAAATGACTTAGAGGTTAAGTCCCCAAGAATCATAAACTTAGCTAATGACCTTTAGATGACAAGAAGGTATATAATGAGGTAGGAAATGGGTGTCCTATGCTAAATGATGATGAGTCTTAAGGAAATAAAATTTGGGCCACGTGCCATTTAAATAGACTTATTGATTCTATCATACATGTGCTAATGTAATGAGCTATGTTTCTCCATGATGAGCATGAACATTAAGTATTCTAATGATTCGGGAACTTAAGACCATAAATATAATGTTAATCATGTCGCTTTGAGTTTATATATAGTCATGTGCATAATAATGTGTTATGGAATCCTATAGATGGTCTGTGAAACTCATAGGTGTACAACATGAATAAACACTATGGACGGTCTATATAATGCACATGTGTATTGTATAGGCGATCCTATGGACGTGCTATGAAATGCATATATGTATAACATGTGAACATTATGGACGGTCTATGAAACACACATGTGTATTCTATAGGTAATCCTATGGAAGGTCTATGATACACACATGTGTACTGTATAGGTAACCCTATGGATAGGATATGAAACACAAAGGTGTATAATATGTGAGCACTATGAACGATCTATGAAAGGCACATGTGTATTGTATAGACGATCCTATGAACGGGATATTAAATGCATAGTTATATAATACATGTACACTGTTGATGGTCTATGAAACGCTTAGGTGCATACTAAGAGAGGGATGTGGATGGTCTAGTAAGACGCATATCTAGCACGAATGATAGGTTCCATTTTCTTTGCCCTTGTTTGTACATGTTGTTACAATTATATTATATTTTGTATCCCATGCATAATTCATATGGCTCAATAGATCCCAAAAGAAGTTCAGAATGATGTAAGTATAATAGGATTTGACATGTGATTCTATGGGATGTTTCGTAGTTTCTTGATGTTCTTTATTTGCCTCTTATTTGAGTTACCGTATTTTCATATATTGTTTTGTTTACCTTACATACTAGTACTATTTCACATGTACTCACGTCCCTTTTGCCGGGGATGCTGCATCTTTTAATGGATACAAGTATACTGTATAGGATGATATGGATCTTTGATAGGGATCATGTTCACTACTCAGCTTATGGTGAGCCCACTACAATTCTAGTGGGCGTTTGGGTCTAGTTCGTTTTATGTATTTAGTTATCTATTATCATAGAAGCTCTATGTACACTGTGGGTCATGTAATTAAAGTGTTGAATTTTATCATGTATTTATGTTCACAGTATTTACAACTATTTATAAAGTTGTGTCCCCATCATGAGAAAGAGTTTTAGGCCTCTAAGCCAGATGTTTTCAATTTAAAAATAAAGATCTAATTATGTTATGGTAAATAATACATGAGTAATGATGAGATGTTGATGTAAAGTAGGCTTTCTCGACTGGGTTTACTCGGTTGATTGTTAGTCGCGCTCCCCGAGATCGGGGAGTGAAAAACTTGGTATCAGAGAACGGTTTAAGAGTCCTAAGGTGTCATCGAGCTTTATCCATATAGTCCCTCTTATCGGTGTGTTGCCAGCCACACATATAATAGGGAGGCTACAACGACATTTATGAAATGTTTCTCTTTTTATATCCTAGATCGAGGGTTAAGGTTCCGAGTTAATCTACGAGTTCCTTAGTCAATATCAAGGAATATTTGCATGTGGTGCTACGAAACGAGAAAGACTGAAGGATTAAATAAACGACGCACATAATAGGCATAATGTGTGAGGTGCCCAATTGTCCACATAATGGATGAAGACAAAGTCAAGGATACGACCAAGGTAAGCAAGGTCATAGAGTTGGCCTCGAGAGTCATGGTTATGTTGTTAGGATTGATTTATGAGATTCTCTGACAGGTGGATATACCCAATTACAAGGGAAACTCTTTCGAAATTTCTGGAATATTCGGAGAGTTATTAAAATACGAGACTAGAAAATATGAACAAAGAGCTAAGTCATATTGGGTGTTTTTGGCATGCCCTAACCTTCATTCAAGGACCAATGATCCAAAGCGGGGGAGTACGTAAGATCCCATAAAATATTACCTAGAACCCAAGGTTTTGCGGTGCCGAGGTAGGCTAATGTATTTGAAAATTATAAAAAACAAGCCACATTACGGACTTTTTGGGTTGTACAATACATTATGAAGTTAGAGGTATATTGTTGCAGAAAATGACATTTCTACTATCCACTATACGACCGCAGAATCATTCCGCGGACCGCAGATCCATTGCGGAGTGGAATAGAAAATGGGCAAATGTTGAAAAACAATTCTGCTGGCAGCATAACCATTATGCTAGCCGCATAATCATTTTGCTAGCCGCATAAAAATTCTGCTGCCCACATAACCATTCTGCTGGCCACATAATCGAATCTGCTGCCCACATAATGATTCTGCTGCCTACATATGGATTTTGCTACAACATAATTGACTTTGGGGGTCATTGCTGGAAAATTTCTTATCCGACCCCTATTTTGATATAAGGCCTTAGAGGGTCATTTTACAAGATAAAATCTGATATTTTAGAGAGAAGTGAGAGTATTTTAGAGTGAGAAAGAGAATACCTAACATGCTAATCATCCATTCTTTCCCTAATCTTCAAGAATCAAGTAAGCTAATCCAAAGATCTTCATCTGAGAGATAAGGTTCTACTCCCTAGCCCTAAATTTCAGGATTTGGACTAAAAGTAGGTCATGAGAAGTATGATTCTTAGGTGTGGCAGTTGCTCTTTGTGCATGAATCTACCCATAAAAGTGGTAGGGAGGTTATTAAACAAAAAGGAGTAAACTCTTGGTAGTGAATTGGTGGTGGGGTGAAACAAATCTTGTAGTCAAATTTGCACACCTAGTATTTGATGAAACGCTTAAATGTAGTGAACCCATGAATATCTTCCTAATTATGATTCACTGTTGTTATGTTTCTAAATAGATTGAAGTTGCTAGAATTTCCGGAACATTGTAGTAATATAAGGAAAGCTCAAGAAAGGTATGTTGTCTAAACTTCTCTCCTAGAATTCAATCCTACGATGTTCTTGTAAGTCTAGAGTTATTCATTATAAATTGACTATTTCGAATAAGCTTATTATCGAAATGTATATGTTCAAAATGCGTTCCGAGCGCTCTTATCATATTATGTCATCATATGAGGATGTGTACAACTATGGGATGTATGTTAAGATATTATGACTTCAAGTCATATTTCGAATGAAGGCTATTATGCCAAATTGCGTTAGAAATACCAATGTGCGTAAGACTCTTAATTGCTCATATGTGTACTGAAAGTCATGATTAGAGATGCTTTGTTGTTGATAATCTATAAAGATTCTTGAAAATAAAAGGAGTGAGTTGGGGATATAAAGTGTGACCACCGTGCCAAGAATGAAAGTTATACTTGTAGCCAATAGTGCCAGTGAAATAAAATGATGTGTGAAAGATCATGGAATGGGGACCTTGAAATGGGGACCTTGAAATGATGCCATTGCCGATATTCCTTAGGAGACTCCAGGTTTACTCATGCTAGAAAATCGCAAGGGTAATGGTTTCTTCAAAATGATGGGGTTGAAGGAAAATTCAGATTTGACTTGTTTGAAGGACTCCTATATTTCTTTCGACTACCTGTACGAGTGGTACGGTCATAGAAAGTCCTACCGCACCTATCCAGATGAATTCACCCTCACATCATTGGGGCATATCCACAAGAGAGTTTTCGTCTTCATGTTCTGCTTCCCATGAAGAAGGCTAGGATCCATACTAGACTAACCATGGTCGCCAAGACACTAATGGAGGGGATTGAAGAGCAACATTTCAGTATAGTTCCCATGATTGTTGCGGAGATCTACCGAGCTTTGGAAAATTGTCAACAAGGGGCCAATCATTTTGAGGGTTGCAGCTTATTACTCCAACTATGGCTCATAGAACATTTCCAAAAGGGTCGATACCGGCGAGAGCTTCCGCGAAGGCCATGGAATGATAATATATCCTTACACCATCCCAATAGAATGAACTATATACCTGACATGTTTGCTCGGCCGGGGGATGCACGAGGATGGGTAGAGTTGTTTAAAAACTTGAAAGAAGACAAGGTGCAGTTGATGTTCGAATGGTTCCCCACTGGAGAGTTCATCATCCTCTCTCGGGACGCTCCATTTCTTATATTCATGGGTCTTTGGGGAACTTATCCCTATGTCCCTCTCCGAGTCATGAGGAAGAAAGCAAGTCATACCAAAGGTCGAAAAGTTGAGTCATTTCAGGGCTAACTTCCAAAACGACTACAGCCCATACAAATGTCAAGCTCAACACATGTGGAACAGTAAGATCATCCTGGAAAAGGATTCCATAGAACCCGATAGATATCATGCCGGCTACACCTCCTACTATCCAGGTTGGCTAAAAGAAGATCATGCTAGGTTAGGACAGTCCGGGTCTGCTCGAGGTCACAGGGTCATCGACGAAAGGGCTGTGATACAGGTTAAGTACAATCAATTGTGCAAAACAATCAGGGAGTGCGAGAGTGAGCATCAGGAGATTCAAGAGGCCAATCAAAAGTTGATCGAGGAATGGAAAGATATGGCTGTCAGAGCCAACAAGCGCCTAGGGAATTTGGAGCGAGGGTTAGTAGAGCTAGAAAGGAAGTTCATCTAGAGGATCGAGAATTGCCAAAATGTCGAGGGTAATGAAGGAGGACATTTGTCTAAGGCTTATCTGCTGCTAGGATTGCGTGAGCTGGTGACGCTGTTCGATGGAGCCAAAGATGCCGAATTTAGGGAAGGTCCTTCTGGGACAAAATAGTTAGGATTTTCTTTTCTTTTCCACTTTGAAATGTAATAAGGCCAACGACCATTAGTGACATTTTATTTTATGCAATTTTAGTGTTGTTTTGGGATTCGTCTTATTTTTATCAATAAAATGAGGCATTTAGCATTATAAGTTCTCCAAATCAACTTATTGCTAGGCGTACCTCAGGCACAACGAGGCACCCAATCTAGGACACGATTTATATTCTTGCACTATGTGTTTATATATTGCAATATTTTTCACAGAATCCATACTAACTTGCTACCTTTTTATTTTTACTTTTATTTTTTTTATTTCCCCTCCCCAAAAAGGTTAGTTCGTGCATTCTGACATCGTCATCCTACTCCACAAGATCCAAGGGCCCTCTACCTCCTCCTCCTCCTCCTCCTACTATCAAAAGCAAGAACAAAGCAAAAATGGAGAACATGACAACATTAGAAAATACGACTCAGCTGAAAGGGTAGAGGTTCCTCATGGTGTTCTGGTATCCAAAGAAAGTGCCACTCAGATCGAACAAAAGTTACTGAAATTTCAAGAAGAACTAGACCAAGTTCGGAACTTGGCAAGTCTGTCATTCTCCCTCATGACTCCAGACATCAACTTTCCCAATGCTCAACACCCCACACCTGCACCGAACATCCCGAAACTGCAGAAACCACCCGCTACTCATCAAAATTACAACACATGTCACAACAAAGCTCCACTCCTCATCCCTGAACCATCAAATGATCATCCCCACCACACTCCCATATATGTGGAAACCATGCCACAATACACTTAACCCATTACAAACACACCAGAATCTGATGGCAAAGATTCTCTCATCAAGAACCTGGCTGCTGAGCTCAAGAAATTGACTAGCCGAGTCTAGGGCATTGAAGGAAGCAAAGGCATTGAAGGGCTGAATTATGAGGATCATTGCATTCAGCCAGACGTTGAACTTCCCGAGGGGTACAAACCTCCCAAGTTCAAAATGTTTGACGGCTCGGGGGATCCTAGAGTCCATCTGAGGACATATTATGATAAACTGGTTGGCGTATGAAGAGATGAGAAGATCTGCATGAAACTCTTCATGAGAAGTTTGAAAGACAATGCGCTATCTTGGTACATTATCCAAGATCCCAATAAGTGGATGATTTGGGTTGGAATGGCGTCCGATTTCATGGACAGATTCAGGTTCAATACAGAAAATGCACCAGATATCTTCTACATCCAGAATCTTAAAAAGAAACCCACTGAGACATTCCGTGAGTATGCTACTCGATGAGATCCAAGGCTGCTAAAGTCAGGCCAGCCATAGAGGAAGAACAGATGAACCGATTTTTTGTCCGAGCTTAGGATCCACAAAATTAAGAGAGGTTAAGTTGATAGAGGGCTAGAAATTCTCCGATATCATCAAGCTAGGAGAAATGATTAAGAAAGGCATTAAGAGCGGTATGGTCACTAATTTCGAGGCACTGCAGGCCACTAACAAAGCCCTACAATCTGGTGGCACATCCAAGAAAAGGACGTGAGTGTCGTGATGGTCGCACAAAGAACCAAGTCTCCAGTAAAATACCAAGCCTACCCGGTACCCCCTCTCACATACCAGCCTATTCCTAATTACCAAGCACCTTCGCCCTCTTACCAAATTCCATCACCCGCTTACCAACCATCTCCATCCCCCGCATAGCAACCTATTTTACCGAAATATTCCCAACCAACACCCGTCTACCAAGCCTATAATACTCACTACCAATAAGCTCCCGCCCGCCAAAACTTCCCAGGACACGCCCTAATTTCGACCGTAGACCTCCCATGCAATACACCGCAATCGCCGAACCAATCGACCAATTATATGAAAGACTCAAAACAGCCGTTTACGTCACCCCAATCCCTGCCATAACTCCAGAAAATCCTTTCCAGTGGGTCAATCCAAATAAAACCTGTGCGTACCATTCCGGCATGAAAGGGCATACCATTGACTAGTGCCAATCCCTGAAAGACAAAATCCAAGCTCTAATTGACAACAAAATCATCGTGGCCAAAGAACCTGCTCCTAATGTTCGAAACAATCCTTTGCCTGATCATAAGGGTTGTGGCGTGCATGATCGAGGTAGAAGATGATTGGGACCCCGAGGGGTCAACTGGATTAATTACCGAAGGTGACGAGCCCAAGAAACCAACCGTCACATTGAATCCAATTGTAGTCCAGATCTAGCCCTCTGGGGATGCTGAAGTAAACATGTCTGTGCCTCTCGAGTTTGAAACACCGTCATACAAAAGGACCGCAGAGCCGATTGAGGTGGAGTTTGGGTCCCCAAAGGTTCCATTTGAAGTTGCTGTGCTGCCACCCAAAACAAGAGTGCCCATTCCTGTAGCTATGTCAGCAGTAACGCCATTCCAGACACAGGCCATTCCTTGGGATTACACCACCGAGGCAAGAAGGAAGGGAAAGACTAGGTCCGGAGAAGCAATTGCAGCATAGGGTATGACCAGGACCGGCAGAATTTATACCCGGAGCACTTAGTTGAATCAAGTAAGCAGGCCTCTGGACGGCCTATTGAAACTGGACCTGATGATCTCTAGCGGAAGATACAGGTAAAAGAATACTCAGTTGTCGGCCAATTAAACAAAACACCAGCGCATATTTCCGTTTTAGCTCTGCTGCAGAACTCTGAGGCACACAAGAACGCCCTGATAAAGATACTGAGCAAGGCATACGTACCCAGCAATATAACTGGAGGAGAAATGGAAAATATGGTCGGGCAGTTATTGGAGAGTCATAAGATCACTTTCCACAAGGATGAATTTCCCCTTGAAGGTTTAGGACGCAACAAAGCATTGCATGTCACTGTGCAATGTGAAGACTATTTCATAACCTGGACTTTTATTGACGGAGGATCCAGCCTCAACATTTGTCCATTGGTGACCCTCAGAACATTGGGGAAGAGTCTACATGAAATTAAGGATGGGGCTGTCAACGTCAAAGCTTTCAATGGTTCCCAAAGGTCCACTATTGGGGAGATCAGTTTATGTCTACAAATTGGGCCAACTTGGTTCGATGTCGATTTTCAAGTAATAGACATCCCAGCATCCTACAACTTACTACTAGGACGACCTTGGATCCACGCTACTGGAGCCGTAGCCTAAACCTTGCACCAGGCAGTGAAGTTCGAGTGGAATCACCAAGAGGTGATTATTCATGGAGACAGGAGTAACCCCATATACAGTCGCCAAACCATCCCAGCAATTGAAGGAAGAAGGAAGCTAGGTGGAGAAATTTAAGACCACATTGAGCGAGTCAATGCCGTGGACAAAGATAACTGGTGGGATAACAAGATAGAAAGTATCCTGAATTGGAGCGGGTATGAACTTGGAAAAGGGCTCGGGAAGAACCTTTAGGGAATCACAAAGCCTATCAAACCGAAGAAGTATGACACCACTTTTGGGTTAGGATATGGATATACTTGGCAGGAATTCAGGAACTGGTCGCCACCATGGCGCGGCCCTTATTATCTGCTGGAGCACCCGATACCCAGCTTGGAATAGACCTACCAGCCGACAGACATCATATATGGGCCAGAGGAAGATAAAGCATTAACAGCAATGAAGAACTGGTTCTTGGGAGATGACAATATGGACTGTCATGTCATTCTTGAGGAGGAAGGGGAGGAAGGCCCTTCCATACAGGCCGTGAACCGAGGAACGCGCCTCAACAATTTGTCCATCAGCACCACCAGAGCCCGGAGAGCTTCGGGGTAGCAAGGCTGAACAAAGCATTATGCATTATCTTTTACTTTTTCGCTAGTTGATTTCCCCTCAGTATTATCTTTAAATTTTGAAAAGAGCTCTGATGTTCAAAAAAATTTTGGGCTTTATCAAACTATTTCAGTTTCTTATAAGTCTTATTTTTCTCTGTCATTTATTTTATTTTTACACCGCATTACTATTACTTATCTTGATGAACCGATGAATGTGACATGCGATGAGGTAACGCAAGAAACAGATATAGACTCAAAAGAGGATGAGATACCAGAAGGGGTCGTTAAAGAGATTGAGGATTTTGAGAACAAATCTAAGTCTAACTTGGACAAATCAACTTGGGGAATACAGAGAATGTCGAGGAAACGTGCATCAGTGTTCACTTGTCACCATCAGAAAAGGAAGAGTACACGGAGTTCTTAAAAGAATATGAGGACATATTCGCCTAGTCATATGATAATATGACCGGTCTCAGTACATCTATTGTAGCTCACAAACTTCCAACAGATCCAACATATCCACCGGTAAAATAGAAGCTTAGAAAGTTCAAGCCAGATAAGAGTTTGAAAATCAAAGAAGAAGTTACCAAGCAAATCAAACCCAAGGTCCTCAGGGTAGTGGAATACCTGACGTGGTTGGCCAACATCGCACCAGTACCAAAGAAAGACAGGAAGGTCAAAATCTGTGTCGACTATCGGGAACTCTACCGGGCTAGTCCAAAAAATGACTTCCCACTACCAAACATACACATCTTGATCGAAAACTGTGCCAAGCACGAGCTGCAGTCATTCGTCGATTATTTTGTTGGATACCATTCGATATGGATGGACGAAGAAGACGCAGAGAAAATGGCTTTCATTATTCCATGGGGAATGTATTGTTACAAGATGATGCCGTTTTGATTAAAGAATGCTGGGGCCACCTACATGAGGGCCATGACTGCTATTTTCCATGACATGATACACAAAGAGATCGACGTGTATGTAGATGATATCATCATCAAATCCAAGAAAGCCACTGACCATATGGAAGATTTAAGAAAATTCTTCAACAGATTGAGAAGGTATAACCTAAAACTGAATCCCGCCAAGTGCGCTTTCAAGGTTGCAGCCGGAAAATTGCTTGGGTTCATCGTAAGTCGGCAGGGAATAGAACTCGATCCGTCAAAGGTCAAGGCCATTCAAGAATTACCACCTCCAAAGAACAAGAAAGAGGTTATGAGTTTCTTGGGGAGACTCAACTACATTAGTCGGTTCATAGCCCAGTCCACTGCCATTTGTGAACCAATATTTAAGATGATGAAGAAGGACGCCGCCACTAAATGGAACGATGATTGTCAAAAGGCTTTTGACAGAATCAAGAAATACCTATCAACACCGGGTAGACCACTATTGCTCTACCTTGCAGTACTGGATGGAGAATTTGGTTGTGTTTTGGGACAACACGACGAAACAGGGAGAAAGGAGCAAGCCATCTACTATCTCAGTAAGAATTTCACACCGTACGAGGCCCGATATTCCCTGCTAGAACGCACCTATTGTGCTCTAACTCGGATAGCTCAGAAGATGAAGCATTATTTCTGTGCCTATACCACTTATCTCATATCAATGATGGATCTACTGAAGTACATCTTCTAGAAGCCCATGCCCATTGGCAAGCTGGCCAAACGGCAAATTCTATTGAGTGAGTTTGATATTGTCTATGTGACCCAGAAAGCGATTAAAGGACAAGCACTAGTCAATCATCTTGCCGAAAACCCCATGGGCGGAGAATACGAGCCTCTAAAGACGTATTTTCCCGATGAGGAGGTTTCTTTCATGGGAGAATGCATTGCAGAATCTTATGATAGCTGGAGAATGCTTTTCGACGGAGCGGCAAACTTTAAAAGAGTTGGCATACGAACAGTTCTAGTATCAGAAACACATCAGCGTTACCCCGTGTCCGCCAAACTCAGGTTCCCGTGCACCAACAATATAGCCGAGTATGAAGCCTACATCTTAGGGATCAAGCTGGCCATTGATATGATGTTCAGGAGTTACTAGTGATCGAGGATTCAGACTTGCTCATACATTAGGTTTGAGAAGAATGGGCAACCAAGAATTCCAAGATACTCCTATACTTGCATCATGTACAAGAGTTGAGGAAGAGGTTTACGAAGACAGAATTCCGGCATGTCCCCAAAGTTCAGAATGAGTTCGGTGATGCATTGGCCACTTTGTCATCCATGATTCAACATCCACATAAGAACTTCATTGATTCTATCCCGATAAAAATCCAGGATCAACCTGCTTACTGTGCTCATGTCGAGGAAGAAGCAGATGGAAAACCATGGTTCCATGACATTAAGAAGTACCTGTCAACAAGAGAGTATCTAGAACTTGCAAACGCTACTCAAAAGCGCACACTACGGAGGTTATCCAATCACTTCTTTCATAGCAGAGGAATCCTGTATAGGAGGACTCCCGATTTAGGATTATCAATGTTTGTCGAGGCAAAAGAAGCATCCAGGTTGTTGGAGGAGGTTCATGTAGGGACTTTTGGTCCGCACAAGAATGGTTTTGTCTTAGCCAAGAAAATACTCCGAGCTGGTTATTTATGGACGACTATGGAGACAGACTGCATCCAGTATGTTCAAAAATGCCATCGTTGCCAGATCCATGCAGACATGATAAAGGTGCCTCCTAACGAGCTCGATGCAACAAGCTCACCATGGCCGTTCGCACTTGGGGGATGGATGTCATTGGACCTATCAAGCCTGCCACATCAAACGGGCACAGGTTCATTCTAGTGGCAATTGATTATTTCACGAAATGGGTTGAAACAGCATTATACAAGGCTGTACAATTACAAGAGGAAGCAAAATGGGATTCTGGGACTTAAACACGCATTGCGAAATGGGAATCAATTTGCAATTAAATTTCACTTCAGGAGACGACAAAAAATGCAATCTTGACAGATAAGTAAAAGAGTTTCAGAGTAGAAGATGGTTAGGTGGAAGGGGAAAGAAGTGTTGGAGGAAAAAGTGTGTGCGTGTTGGGAGAGGGGGTAAAATGGGAAAAATGGGGTTGGTGGTGAGGTGGCATATCATCTTAGGCCATTAGGGTAATATCTATACCAATTTCGTAACGTTGGGAGTTGTGATGAACTGATAATATAACACAGGGTATATGTGATCCTTTGTTACTTTGGTGCGGGTAAATTTTTACCTCGAGGACTAGTAGTGTACGATTCAGATCTCGGTGGATAATAGCTTGGCATTATATCCTTGTCCACTTAAATTAAACATGACTTAAATACGAGGTCATTTTCCACTTAAATACCATCTAGGGCTTCCCGTCGAGCATTATTCATAGCCTTTATAGCTTTTGTCTTAGTACTTCTATACTCTTGAAAGTCTTCTGTATCTTATGCTTTTGAAAATTCATACAACACTCTCTTTTAGCTCTAATACCTCATTGTCACCTCTTTATTGCACCACTAGGATTCTAGTGGATAATGTCCTAAACCTTTATACACACGTAACACTTTAATTTTTGAGAATGGTAAGAATTTTCATATATCAGAGCACTTTAGCTGTGCAAAGCCATATTTAAAGGAGAGAAATTTGAAGAAAAGAGGTACGAAAACAATTCCTATATTACAAGGATGCTAAAATCTCTAGGATAGATTAAGTATTGACTTTATATTCCTTTTTACACAAAAAATAAAATAACAAAAGGGCATTCATCTTGATCTTCTGAATTGGGCTGCCTGTACTCTCAAAACATCTTAGATTTACTTATGCCCATATAGTCCATCAAATGCGTGGTATCATCTTCCATTTGCTTTTTGGCTGGGAAGACCACCTCTCATGTTCCAGCATTTAAGAAATTTCAAGGAGTTTTTTCGCATTTCCCAAGAGAAACCTCACAATGAAAAATTAGATGAGAGTTGGTCTCAGCCTTCCTGCCACATAGATGACATCTAGAACACAAAGGGTCACTCTTCATCAGATTTTCTTTAGTTAAACAAGCCTCTTTTATCACTGCCACTTTGTATGAAATTTTGAATTTCCACATATGTTTTAATAGCCACAGCTCTAGCTGAATGAGAGCTTTGTTGATAGTCCCAAAGATATCTTTGACTATGAAGATCCCCTGATTGTTGCCTTACCTCCATAATCCGCCTTCCTTTTGTTGTGTACCCTTGAACTATCCAAGCACCTTATAGAAATTAATAATTTTCATAATTTCCCATTCATTTAAAAATCTTCTATAAGTTAGGTTCCATCCCCGATGAGCCCAAACTTCTCCAATTTTACATCCATGTTATTGACTTACGATATAAATATTTAGAAAAATCATCTTTAAAGCTCCATGTCCCAACCAATTATCCTCCCAGAATAAGATCTTTATACCATTCCCCAGCGTAAATCCATTACCATTGTTGTAGATGGGACTTAGATTCCTAAAAGATCTCCACACCCTAACACATAAAGAGTAGTTATATTTTTAGATGTCCATAGCCCGTCCTCCCATACTTGGTGTAAATTACTTATTTCCAAAGTGCTTCTTCTTCTTCTTCTGTGATAAATCTCCATATCCATTTCATAAGTAGACTCTAACTGTGTTTTCTCAGATTCTTAATACCAAGTCATCCATCGTTCTTACATAATATGACAGTTTTCCATCTAACCAGATTTAAGACCTTTTTTCTTATTCTTATGCCATACAAAGCTCCTTCTTAGTTTTTCTAATCTCTTCTCTACTTTTGTAAGAATTGGGAACAAAGACATCATGCATGTAGGAAAAGGATACAACACACTATTGATCAAGGTTAATCTATCTCCCACGGATAGATATTGACTTCTCCATTTTGTAAGATTTTTCTCACACCTCTCCAAAATTATATTCCAGATCTCCACATATTTGATCTTTTTCTCCCATAGGTAGTCTCAAGTATGTTTTCGGTAGATTCCCTACTTTGTCCCCTAGAATTTTTGCCAGGCTCTCCATCTGAAGGACTAGATTGATAGAAAATAACAAGATTTTGCTCCTGTTAATATGTATGCCAGAATTTTTTTCAAATATAGTGAGAATCATTCTGATCATCCCCAATTATTATTCTTTTAGCTTCACATAGTATAAGTGAGTCATCCGCATAAAGCAAATGTGTGATCTCCAAGCTCGAGTCACGTCTGTTAAGCAATTTAATCCCCTAGTCCATTTGTTTTCTTTTGCCACTTGTATCATGATATTGAGTCCTTCCATAACCAAGCTGAACGTGAAAGGGATAAGCGGTCAACTTTCCTTAGACCCTTATGTGATGGAAAAAAACCTTCTAATGAATCATTCATTAAAATAGAGAACCTGACATTACTGATGCAAAATTTTGTCCCGTTTATCCATTTCCTACCAAATCCCATATTTTCCAACAACTTTAGAAGGAATCCACAATTGACATGGTCGAAAGCTTTTTCCATATCTAATTTTCCCAAGATCCCAGGCACCTTTTCTTTTATCTAGAGTCCACATATTCATTTGCAATTAAAAATGCATCCATGATATGTCTGCCCTTTATAAAAGCCATTAATTGTTTGTTCACCCCCTTAAATGTTACTTCCTTTAATCTCTCAGTTAGCAGCTTAGAAATGATGTTGTAGATTGAACCTATGAGATTGATAGGTCTAAAATCCTTCAGTTCCTTTGCTCCATTCTTCTCGGATGGAGGTGCCCAGGTTACGTCCCACTTCTAGAGATCTTTCAAGAGAATTTAGGTATAAGAAACAGCCGTAGCACAACTTCCCATCCACAAATGGATGTTCAAGATGAGCATATCATTCAGACTCTCGAGGACACGTTATGAACTTGTGTTTAGACTTTAAAGAAGGTTGGGATGATCGTCTATCGCTCATCGAGTTTTCTTACAACAACAGTTATCATGCCAGCATTCTAATGGCACCATAAGAGGCTCTATACAGATAAAATTACAAATGACATATCGGCTGGTTCGAGGTGGGCGAGACAAAGTTACTGGGTTCTGAGTTGGTACAATAGGGTGTAGAAAAAGTGAGAATAATTTGAGCTCGAATATTGACCTCTCAAAGCGGGAAAAAATCTTACTCGGATAACCGACATCAAGATTTAGAGATTTCTGTGGGAGAATGGGTATTCTTAAAGGTATCACATATGAAAGGCATGATGAGGTTTAGCAAGAAATATAAACTCAATCCCTGGTATATCGGACACTATCGGATTACTAAGAGAATCGGTCAAGTGGCTTATAAGGTTGTCCCTAGAATTAGAAGTAGTACACCTGGTGTTCTATGTGTCCATGCTTCATAAGTGCTTGAATGGTCCATCTCATATTATCCCTATTGAAGATATCCAAGTCACCGAGGACCAATTGTTTGAAGAAATTCCGGCAGCTATATTAGATCGTCAAGTTCGCAAGTTGTGAACTAAAGAGGTGACTTCAGTTAAAGTACTCTGGAGAAACAACGCTGTAGACAAAATAACATGGGATCTTGAAGAGCATATGAAATATAGATACCCTCATTTGTTCCATACTATGGGAGATAATGTTAAGACTACTATAGCAGGCACAACCTAAGATACCACGAAAGATGATTGGAGAATTTTGCAAGAGTGACTATGATTCAACATTTAAGGATGAATGTTCTGGGGGGGGGGGGGATGATATTACACCCCACACTTTTCCTCACATGAGAATTTGAAGATTAATCAGGTCTTAGCACAACTAATCAGTCGACGACACATCTTGGAAACAAAGAGGTGATTATATTGAACAAATCATGCCAGGTTCCCCCGTCGGGGATAATGGCCGATGCAGGGAGATCCATCTGGCACTTGGGCGGTGGCATTTCTAGATTTAAGATAAAAAGAAAATACAACTTTCTTATCTTTTATTCTAGAATATATCGACAGCTTTAGCTCACTCAAAACACTCTTAAACCCCTTTAAGAACTCCTAAATGATTCAAGGTTAAACCAAAGGTGAACCTAGTAGGATTTAGCATAAGAATCTTGTAATCATCACTATATCCTCCGTCTTCAAGTTATACTGATTTTGGAAATTCCTTGGATGTAGAGATAATCACCATAGAAGCGTAAAAATCCAGGAAGCACAGTTAGTCCTTCAACAAGGTATGTAACCGCTTCTTTTGAATAATCCATATGAGGTAAGACCGAATATTTCTAAGCCTCACTTGATAAGGCTTCTCATGTTCTTGTATATCTTTTGTTGGTGGCATTTTCTTTTCCAGACTGAGATGTTTCCGAATAATATCTTGAGGTTGTGAACATAATTAATTCTGAGTCTAACCTTGACAACTCTTGAAAATGATATTACATTACACTTATATATATATATATATATATATATATATATATATATATATATATATATAGGTATTTATTTTACTTTACCAAGACGCGCTATAGTCAGGCGGGTCTATTGTGCAACCACTTATCAGTTGGGTATGATGAGATAGGATGTGAAGTGTTTACCGAGCCCTTGAGTGGCTGGGTATGAAGATGTGTGACGTGAGGCTACCTAATTCTCTTGGGGCCAATTACGCCGAGTCCTTCTGAGGCCAGTTACGCCCAAGTCCTATATCAGGCCTGGTACGAAGTGCTATGATATGATATATTAACAATTCCTTGTGTGGACGAGTACGATCAAGTCCTCTTAAGATCGTTACACCGAGTTCTATTGAGATTAGGTACGGCCCAGACCTTCTGAGGCTCGATATGATATGATGCAAGCATGAGATCTTATCGAGTCCTTTATGAGGCCGGATACGAAATGAGATGATGGTCCCCAAAGAGCGGATGAATACTATTGTATTATATTTAATGCATATCCTCGACGAGTGGATTAACCTTTACAAAACTTGCATGCATCATGATTCATAGTTACTACACTACACGCGCCCTATGGCTTGCCTTCAATGTTCATCAGACTTAAATTGTGTATCCATAACTCTCATGTTATGTTCTTGGCTTCCATATATTGTTTTCTTTACATACTCAGTACATCCTTCGTGCTAACGCCCTTTTCTTTTGGGCATCGTGTCTATGCCCGTAGGTATAGATAGACCTAGTGAGGTCTCTCCCCAATAGGGTACACTTCAGTGGTTAACTGTCGCACACTACTTCTCTGGGGTAGTTGTATAGAAGCCAATAAGTACTGGAGTACGTGTCTTTAAAATTTTGATATGGTGGGGCCCTGTCCCCCAAGTTGTATATCATGGTTCTCTTAAAGGCTTGCAGAGTAGTGTCCAGAATGTATGTAAAGACATTTATGAATCGGTTGGCAACATATATATATATATATATATATATATATATATATATATATATATATATAATTATAATGTTAAGATTTACATCTCATTCAATTATGAACATTTGTTAATTTTGGTATCATACTGGGAGGCATGTCAGCCCGGATTCATAACGAAAGACTTGAGTATGCACATTGGTTCGCACGGACCTTCAAGTGTCATGTGCCGATCTCTCCTTTCGAGGTTTGGATATGACAAGATGGAATTTCCATATATACTTCTTCTTTATCATCAACACGTAAAAAGAAGTTTTTACATCAAATTAATGTAATGGCCAACCTAAATTAATAGAAAGTGATAGTACTCCCGCAGTATTCAATTGTGCTATGGAGAATTTTTTTTTTGTTATAATCTATGCCAACAGATTGATTGTACCATTTTCCCACGAGCCTCGCTTTATATCGTTAAACCGACCCATGTGTACCATATTTGATGGAAACTACCCACTTTTATCCCACAATTAGCAGTAGCAATAGTCTCCATGTATCCGTGTTCTCAAATGCTTTCATTTATTCTCTTATTGCTTGAGCCCACTTTGAGTCTTTTAAGGCCTCTTGTATTATGCTTTGAATATTTTTAAAGGACAACATGTATGCAAATGCCTTGAGAGGTCTTGATAACCTCTAAGTACTAACATAGTTGGCTTTGGATACTTTTTTCTCTTGGTTTCATGAACGGGAGAGAAACAACTTGGTGGCTTTGAGTATCATACTAAGTGTAAAAGCTTGAAGTTGAATCATCTGTGCTTTGCAGATAATGTTTTATTATTCAGTAAAGGGATTTTTCAATCTCTATTGAAAATATTCTCAGAAAGGTTAGGTCTAACTACAAATGCAAGTGAGTCAAATATATTCAGTGTCAATATGCCAATCCAGAGCCAGAAGGACTTGATGGAAATGACAGGATACCAGAAAGGAAGACTACCATTCAAGTATCTTGGTGTGCCTATATCAGCTAAGAGGATATCTAAAATGGACTGTGAACTACTCATAGACAAGATAGCAACTAGAATCAAAGTTTGGGGTACAAGACATCTATGTTATGCATGAAGGGTGCAGTTAGTGAAATTCAGTACTACTACATATTCATAGTTACTGGTAAATTATATTCTTGCTTCCAAAGCAAGTGCTGAAGGGATAACTGCTATGTGTTCAAATTTTATATGGGATGGGAAAGCTGTCACACATAAGCCACCATTAGTGGCATGAGACTTAGTGTGTAGGACAAAGCATGAAGGAGGCTTGGGGGTAACAGACATAATAATATAGAATGAAGCTGCTATTTCAAAATATGTATGGAATGTTGATCAAAAAGCTGATAATCTATACGTGAAATGGATCAACACTGTCTACTTAAAAGAGAAGGATTGGTGGCAGTACAAATGCTCCAATGATGCTTGCTGGTACTGGAAGAAAATATGCAGAATCTGAGAAATATTTGCTCCTGGATATAATCAGAATTTATGGAGTAATGCCAATAGACAACACAAAATTAAGGAGGGATATATATGGAAAATTGGAGAAAAGAAAAATTGGGCATGGATAAGATGGGTATGGAACAGTATGAACCTACCCAAGCACAGTTTCGTTTGCTGGCTCACTATGCATCAAAGACTACTGACAAAAATCAAAGTATTGTATGGGCGTTAGTCAAGATAATAGGCACCCAATATGTGGAACAAGAGAAAACTCTCCAACATTTGTTCTTTGAATATGTATTCTCACAGCAGTTCTTAATGGAGGTGTTAAACTGGATGAGCATAAGAATACAACTGACAAATATAACAGGGATATGGAAGAGAGTGACCAGGCTACTCAAAAGAAAGAGACGTAAGGAAGTTGCTACTGCTATATTGGCTGCCCTGGTATACTAGATGTGGAAGGCTAGGAACATTGTTGTATGAGACTTCATATTACCCACAACTACATACATACTAAGTCAGATTAAACAAGAATGCAGACCGAAGAAGATTACCTATTTGAAGAGCAAGACAAGTGTTCAAGAAAGAGACTGGATTGAGAAGTTAATGCAGAAATAGAAAATTAGATATATAGAAATACTATTGTTTTAATGACAAGAAATACATAGCTAATGTATATATATAGAAATAAATAGGAGAAAAGGAGGAAGTATTGAGGCAAAATCATGTAATAGTTTTGAGGTGATGAATAAAATTTTTTCTTCACCAAAAAAATAAACTTGGCTTCCCTCGATTTTTCCTAAAAGAGACTTCATATCTAGAAGTGCCATCTGTATCAGTGTTATGAGAGGAGTTCAAAACTGTACCTCAGGACTATTCTCAGGAGATTGGTATTCTTTTGGTGCAAAATATTTGAGGGACATGTTGATTTATTGATTGGAGGCAAAAAGTATATTGGCTCCCTATATTATGGCGATTAAGCACATGTATGATGGGGCTACGACTCGAGTTAGGATAGTAGGAGGCGACTCTGAGCATTTTCCAGTTGTAAAGGGGTTACACCAAGGTTCAGTGCTCGGTCTGCTCTTATTCGCCCTGGTGATGGACGTGTTAACATACCATATTCAAGGGGAGGTGCCATGGTGCATGCTATTCGCTGATGTATAGTTCTGATCGATGAGTCGCGAGCCGGTGTTAATGAGAGGTTGGAGGTTTGGAGACAGGCTCTTGAGCCTAAGGGTTTCAAGATGAGCAGGACGAAAATGAAATACTTGAAGTGTAAGTTCAGCGCTAAGCCGGGGTAAGAGGCTGTGGATGTAAGGCTTGAATCATAGGTGATCACGCCCAACTCTAGTCCTAAAAAGGATAAGCGGTCGCTGCAAATATAATCCGGTCTACAAGTCCGGAGTCGAATCCCACAGAGAACTAAAGCTTAGTTGTATTTGTTTAATATCACTAAGACAAGATTGAAACTAAATAAACAGCTGAAAACTAACTATGCTTGAATTGTAAACA
>MU753831.1:0-11785 GCA_026770625.1 Nicotiana glauca
TTAATTGGAAAAACTCCCCGTTCGCCCGTTCTTACCCCTCGGGGTCGGGGCGAGCCGAAAGGAGGTGTGACAAAATGGAAGAAACAAGTTAAAGATTACTTACCTAAGAGATTATGGTGAGGAAGTTCTTCAAAAATCACCTAAGAGCTTTGGAGAAGAAGATGTTTATGAAAAATGGCCAATTTCCCGTAATGCATTCTGTTTTTGAGCTTAAATAACTAGGTGGATTTTTGTTCTATGCGATCGCGAAAAAAGGATTGTTATCGCATAGGGTAAGGGAAAATAGTCACAGCGATCGCGGAAGAATAAATGCAATTGCATAAAACAAATTATGACCTCCCAGAATTTACTCTATGCGATCGCGGAAGAATCAATACGATCGCATAGAACAAATTGTGACCTCCCAGAATTTACTCTATGCGATCGCGGAAGAATCAATGCGATCGCATAGAACAAATTGTGACCTCCCAAAATTTACTCTTTGTGATCGCGGAAGGATCAATGCGATCGTATAGAAAAAATTGATGACTACCAAAACTAACTGTATGCGATCGCGAACATTCCTATGCGATCACATAGAACAAGAACCTGGACACGAACAACCAACAAAAATACCAGATTTTCTAAGTCCAAAAACACTCTGACGCCTATCCGAAACTCACCCGAGCCCTCGAGGCTCCAAACCAAACATCCGTACTAACTCAAAAACATCATATGGACTTATCCGTGCGATCAAATCGCCAAATTAACATCAATAACAATGAATTAAACCTCAAAATCAAAGAATTTCCTCAAACTTTTTAAAATATCAATTTGTGCAATATAGGTCCGAATCACGTCAAATGACATTCAATTTTTACCAAAATCCGCATAATCATATATAAAACTTGTACTAGGATAACGGAACCAAAATACGGGCCCGATACCATCATGTTCTGATCCATATTCATTTCAAATTCCTTTAAATAATTTCAGAAAATAATTTTCTTTAAAAATTCATTTCTCAGGCGTGGGACCTCGGAATTTGATTTCGAGAATACGCCCAAGTCTCATATTTTCCTACGGACCCTCCGGGACTATCAAATCACAGGTCCGGGTCTATTTAGCCAAAATATTGACCGAAGTTAAATTAATTCATTTTATAGTCAAAATTTATCATTTTTCACAAATTTTCATATTTAGGCTTTCCGCCTACGTGCCTGGATTGTGAACGCAAATTGAGGTGATGCTAAAAGAGGTTTTTAAGGCCTCGAAATGAAAAATTTCATTTTTAAACAAGTGATGACCTCTTGGGTCATCACATCATCTGTGCAGTTATAAGTTGTAATATGGGCACAAGGTGCCAAGTGATTAGGGTTCATGAATTGGGACCCGTGATTTGTGATTTGAGATTTGGTACCTCATGAAAATTCTTGGATAAACCTAGTGTGAAAGTGGTTGTTCTTATTGAGTTGTTACTTGTTTTCCTTTATTTGGTTTCACCGGATTTAAATTGTGTTAATCTTACTTCATAGTCTTATTACATGTTGTGTCTCATTGGTAACTGTTGCTTTTAGTTCCTATTACAAGCATTGTATTATTATTTTCATCATGCCTAGCTTTATAGAGATATTGTTCCCTGCTAGTTTTGCATATATACTTGCTCAGGTTGTTTAGTCTAGTGGGTGTCTTTACTGTCCCTCATCACTACTCCACCCGGTTAGTCATGATTCTTACTGGGACTGTTGTGGTGTACTCATGCTATGCTTCTACATATTTTTGTGCAGATCCAGGTACATCGGAGTTGGTTGATCACTAGCTAGCTGTTCGAGCTTGCTATGGAGACTCAAGGTAACCTGTCTACGCGTTTGTAGACCTCAGAGTTGAAAGTACATGTGGGTGAATTGCTTTTTTTTAATAGCTTTTATAAGTAATTGACTAGTTTACCAATTAGTCTACTTGAAATAAGAATAAGATAATAATAATAAATACATAAATGAAATTCAGGAAATAAAGACAAAAAATATTTTATATTGGTTCGGATTCAATGTGAATCCTAGTCCAGTCCCATGGGTTGCAAAGGTGTTCTCTTTTAGTGAACGATGTTTCGTGAGTACAGAATGAATGGGGTAGCTTTACACCAATAGCTTACTCTCTATATCTCTCTCTTTTTTTCTTGATACAATGCCTCACCAGTGTTTATCTCTTTTTCTTCTCTCACTAGTTACACAGAAGATCTAATGAAACTACAATGCTTGTTTGGAGTAGAACAAAAAGAGGGTAGATGGTTCGATCAAAGTATATGCCTTCAAGCCTAGAGAGATCGTATATATATTTTCCAGGAGGCCTTGGAATCTGGAGAGATTGCAAACCCAAGAGAGTTGATTCTTGAAAGAAATCATAGATTGATTCTTTCCAAGAATAAGGTTAGTTCATGTTACTTTTCCTTGATGTGTGCACTTTGACGGCTTTCCATCTCTAAGTTTTGATATCCACCGGATTTGTTGATTCTCGGTGATTATGTTTCCCTTAAATTTGGGACTTTCCAGTAATAGCTTCTGATTGATTATCTTTGCCGGATCGTCAGTGCTTCTTCCCTTTTTATTGTTTATTCCTTGTCCTAGATTGTTTCAGTCAATCTCTTATTGATTTCTTCCTCCAGCATACCCCCGTTAATCTATAATCTTCCTTTTGTACTTCGATCCTGATTGATTTCCTATAGTCCCTACACCAAAAGCAATTTTATTATTTTTTATCATTAAAACTAAAATCTAACAATCTACCTTTTTTTTATGATGACAAAAATAATATGTATAAACACCAGTTAACTTCCTTATAGTTGACTCCCCCCAATTAGTGTGATAAAATGTAGTCGACTTCTCATGTAGGATCTACAGTCGACTTTCCCTCAATGAGTGAACTCCCCCTGCAATGCATGTACCTGCAAAAATATAAGTATAGCCTTTATCCCCCTTTTTTTATATCAGCAAAGATGGGATAAAAAAATATTGTAGATACTAAGGTAGACTTTATAGAACTAGAGGTATAATAGGCATATAGAGTTATAGCAGAACAAAGCAAAAACAATTATCCAACGACTGGTTATCCGGTCCAAAACAACAAAATATAAAAAAAATTATTTGAAACTTCCCCACTAACGACGCAATAAATAAGTAAGGGTGTTGCAAATTGCCTCCTTCAGTTGTTGAAAGTTGGCATTGGCTGAGACTGTCAACCCAGCAATCTTCTCATGTACTTCCTTTAATGCCTTGACTGCGTTTTCCCTAAGTATGAGAATTGCAACCCTTATTTTTGAAACATCAGACCATGTCTCTTTGGAGATTGCATATATGTCCCCAATAGTAGACTGAGCGGCAGCAAGGAGATCCTTGATGATTGTCAGCTGGTTGTCAATGGCAGTCTTTTTCAGCAAGCTCATGATTACTTACATTGTGATAAGAAACAGAGGCTTTGGTCTTGGGATCAGGTTGAACATGCTTGACTTTACCTTCCTATTTATTAACCCAGGAGCCCTTCAGACACACATATCACATACTAGAAAACGCCCTAAAATTGTTGGATTTTGAAACAAAGACAAAGGAGTATTCTAAGATAGAGATAATTTGAACTTCCAAAATATGAGTGGTGGCCATACCATAGGGCAAACTGGTGGGATCATCAACACTTTCTATATAAAGTTTATGAACTATGAGGATAATTTAATCTTTAGTTTGGTCACAAGGCAGTAAACAAGAAAGGTATCTCGTTGAGAGAAGGTGGAGAAAGATCTAGTACGAGGAAGAAGAGTAGTTGAAACAATGTGGGTTAGAACACGAGTTTCAAAGCTAACATCACTTGGATCTAACTAGTTAGGGAGGGATTCAGATAGACACTAAGCAATATAGCGTTTTGCTTGATCAAAGGATATTTCGAAGTCATCAGGTGAAGAATTTTTGAAAAGCATAGGAAAGCTAGAACACTTACACTGAAAGATTGAGTCAAACATGGCACAATCAAGAACAATGCACTTACTTAACATTAAGGATTCTAACTTGTCAGATTTCTAGAGCAAAGATTAGCATAAAACATTCTCACCAAGGGTTCATAGACTTTAGGAGGGGGGACAGAGAGGAATTTTGACCATCCTTGAGAAACAAATAGATTATTTACCTTACAGTTTAGGACTTCCATGTCATCAAGGTCGACTACTCTGCCATGAGCGATTGGCTTGTCCTTTAGAGCACCGAAGAAATCCCTATTTAGGGGTCATTTGGTTGGAATATGATTTATACAGGTATAAGTTATGCCGGTATAAGTTATATTGGGATAAGTTATGCTGGGATTAGTTATGCTGGTATTATTGTTTATTCTTTGTTTGGTATGTTGTATTAAGAATGACAATTGCATAATTTCTAAGAAGAAGGTATAAGTTATACTGGTGTTAGTTACCCCACCTTTTATAAGGTATAAGTTATCCCAGTGTTAAAATTAACACCGGGATAACTTATACCTAGTTTACTAACCAAACAGTTTATTAAGGTGGTATTAAATTTTTATACCACCCTTATACCTTCTTATACCTCATACCAAACGACCCCTTAGAGTATCCAAAAATTGAGATCAGACTCTAAGGAACTTGAAAGATCTATTTTGGATTTCTTTGGTGTAAAGGATTCAAGAGGGTCTTTCAAGGGACCTTTTCCTAGGGCTTTTTCATCTAGGTGATGAGAGTGATATGAGGGTTCTGCCTGAGAAGAGGCGAAACCTTCTGAGTGATTGGATCCTAGGTCTACTTGTTTAAGAGGCTGGGAAGAAGGTTTCCCTCTGGAACGAGTACTTTTCCTGGTTAAGGCAGAAGGATTTTTGGAGTGTTTAGCCATGGAGTAAACTATTGGGAGAAAGATTGAAAGGTTTATAAGAGGGTTTATGAGTGATGGGAATGATGGAGATTGAAAGAGGCGGTTCAATGATTAAAAAGGGATTCTGATGGTTGAGTACAAGAAAGGAAAGGTCATCAGTTGAACATGCGTGATTATTGGTTTTCCTTTCTTGAAAGCTGCAACTGATGGGAAAAGAGAGAAAAAGATAGGGAAATCGGAGGTGATATATTAATGACTATGAAGAGGCAAAATTAATATATTAGGCGTATAAGATTTAAAAATATCACATAGGTCCTAATATTAATAATCAAGAGAAATAATGTCAAGTAATTCTCTTAAAGTGCAAAATCTATCTTCAATTAAAGGCTTAGTGAAAATATCTGCTAATTGATCAGTAGTGTCAACAAAAGATAATTCTATATCTACCTTAAGAATATGATCTCTAATAAAATAATTCTTAATGTCTATATGCTTAGCCCTGAGTGATGCATAGAATTTTTTGAAAGGCATATGGCACTAGAGTTATCATAGAAAATTTGAATATGTTTAAAAATAGTTCATAGTCACCTAATTGATGAGACATCCATAATAATTGTGCACAACATTGTCCAATGGAGGTATATTCAACCTCCATTGTGGATAGTGCAATTGATCCTTGTTTCTTACAGTTCAAAGATATCAGTGCTTTTCCAAGTAATTGACATGTTCCACTAGTGCTTTTTCTGTCTTCGTTATCACCTGCAAGATCAGCATCTAAAAAATATTCTAGTTTAAAATTGTTAGAACGTGGATACCACAATCCGTAGGCAATAGTTCCAATGAGATAAAGAATAATTCTGTTTATGGCTGTCAGATGTGATTCTTTAAGAGCTGACTGAAGCCTGGCACATTTACAAACACTAAACATAATATATGGTCAACTAACAGTTAGATAAAGAAGAGATCCAATCATTCCGTGGTATTTAGTTTCATCAATAGGATTTCCTTGTTTATCTTTGTCAATACTAGTTGAAGGACTCATTATTGTGCCAATAGCTTTTGCACTACTCATACCGAACTTCTGAATTAACTCTTGCGTATTTTGTCTGACATATAAACGTTCCTTCTTCAGATTGATGGATTTGAAGTCCAAGAAAGAACGTTAGCTCTCCCATCATACTCATTTCAAACTCACTTTGCATAAGGTTTGCAAATTCCTTGCACCGAAGAGGGTTAGTACTACCAAAAATAATATCATCGACGTAAACTTGAATAATAAGATTACCTTCCGATGATCTTTTAATGAAAACGGTAGTGTTTACTTTACCTCTTATAAACTCATGATCAAGTAGAAATGAAGTAAGTCTTTCATACCATGCTCGTGGAGCTTGTTTAAGTCCATACAATGCTTTGGTCAATTTATACACATGGTAGGGAAACTTTGAATCTTCAAATCTAGGATGTTGTTTTACATATACTTCATCCTCAATGAAACCATTCAAGAAAGCACCTTTGACATCCACCTGGAAGATCCTAAATCTTTAAAGGATGCATATGCAAGAAGATTTCGTATTGATTCTAGTCGAGCTACTAGAGAAAAGGTTTCATCGTAGTCGACTCCTTCCTGCCATGAGTAAGCTTGAGCTACTAATCTACTTGGTTTCTTACAACCTTTCCATCCTCATTAAGCTTATTTCTGAAAACCAATTTTGTTCCAATTACAGTAGCATTTGCAGGCTTAGTAATAATTTCCACACTTGATTTTTGTCAAATTGACACAGTTCATCCTACATTGCTTGTAACCAGCTTGAGTCTTTCAGAGCTTCCTCTATTTTCTTTGGTTCAACTTGGGAAATCAGTGCTATTTTGCTATCTTCTTGAGAGCTACCATGTTTCCATTCCTTCGCTTGGATCTCTTGTGATAAACTTTTGAGGATATTCAGGTTCATTTCTATGACGACCCTACCGGTTGTCTTAAGAATTAACGCCCCGATCCCCTATTAACTATTTCCCTCAAGTCTATTTCTCCTAAATTGAATTGCCGGGACGTTTGGTTTTGAGTTTCGTAGAGTTTTGGGAAACTTAGTCCCTAAATGAGAGATTAATTATTGGAAAGTTTCCTGTAGTTGGAACAGTGTGAGGACGACCTCGGAATGGAAATCTGATTGTTCCGTTAGCTTCGTTAGGTGATTTTGGAGTTGGGAACATGTTTGGAATGTGTTTTGGAGGTTCGTAGCTAATTTATGCTTGAAATGCCGAAGTTTGAATTTTTGAAATTTCCGGTACGATAGTGAGATTTTGATTCGAGGGTCGGAATGAAATTCTAGAAGTTGCAGTAGCTCCTTCATGTCATTTGGGATGTGTATGTAAAATTTCAGGTCATTCGGACGTGGTTTGGTTAGGTTTTTGATCGAAAGCGTGTTTTTAGAGAATTTGAAGTTCTTAGGCTTAAATCATTGATTAATTCGCGTTTTCGGTGTTGTTTTAGGTGGTTTAAGGATTGGTACAACTTTGAATGATGTTATGGGATATGTTTGTAGGTTTGGTTGAGGTCTCGAGGGCCTCGGGTGTGTTTCAGATGCGCAACGGGACATCCTTGTGTTGTTAAAAATTGCAGAAACTGAACCCAGTAGTTGCAGACTTTTCTTCATCGCGATCACATCCCTCCCTCCACTTTCGCATAGAGTATTTTTGGAGGGGTGTGATTTTGTTCTACGCGATAGCATTAACTTGTTCGCGATCGCGGAAGTCAACCTTTTCCTTCTTCGCATTCGCAATTACTCCTACGCGTTTGCATTGTAGAAAATTTGAGCCGGTAATTTCTTACACTTTCCTCTTCACGATCACGTGGCCAGTTCGCGATCGCGTACGTCTGATTACTTCTCTTCAGGGATTGCAAAATTAGGGTCGCATTCGCATAGACCAATTTCGGAACCTTAAAATTTTACCCTTCGCGAACGCGGACGGCTTCCCGCGATCGCATTGAAAAAAATACCTATAAACATTTCAAAACCGAGGGTTAGCCATTTTTATCAAAACACAAGCTTGGGAGCTCGGATTTGGGAGAAACTTCGAAGGTTTTTCGAGGGAAACTAGTGGGTAACGATTCTCTACTCCCTTATGCTTAAAACCCACTAATTTAGTCACGAATTCATCCTTAATTTTGGATTTTTGAATGAAAAATGGGAAAAACTTCAAAGACCAAACTATTGAGTTTTGAGTGGGTGTTTGACCTCCGATTTGGGAGATTTTTATATGGCTATACTCGTGAGAGTACGAGGGTTCTGAAAATATGAAAATTATCCGATTCCGAGACATTGGCCTGAGGGACGTTTTGGTTATTTTACCTAATTTCGCGTCGTATCTTTGAATTAAATAGTAGAATCAGTTGCTTGAGATGTTATTTATGATATGCAATTGAATTGAATATATTTGGGCCATTTGGAGTCGGATACTCGTGGCAAAAGTGTGATTTCGAGTTGATTTTGGAGTCGGTTCGAGGTAAGTAGCTTGTCTAACCTTGTGTGGGGGACCTTCCCCTTAGGATATGATATTTGGTAATTGAACGCCTTGTACATGAGGTGACGAGCGCGTACTTGTGCTAATTGTTGAAAATCCGGTTTTACTTTAAATATTTAGACTCAGTTTCTTTCTTACCTGCTTTATTCTACTTGCAATTATAGCCCATGTTAGTTTAGAAAAGCATGCCTAGTTGACCTAAATTGTCTATTTGTTTAAGTTGCTTTAATTGTACTACGTGAAGCATGTTAGGCTAGAACTACCTGTTGCCTTGTATTTTTGCACTCTATTTCTGAATATCTTCTTGTTATGGCTGTGTATTTACATTGGGACTACGGATGTGGGATTTTGGTAGCTCCCCCATCCCCCCTTATTTGTTTACTTTTGTACTGCGGGTTAGATTCCCGATAGATCCCCCTGCACATTTACTTTAGGACTGTGGGTTAGATTCCCGATAGATCCCCCTCCATATTTACATTGGGACTGCGGGTTAGATTCACGATAGATCCCCTTGTACATTTACTTTGGGGCTGCGGGTTAGATTCCCAATAGATCCCCCTGCATATTTACTTTGGGACTGCAGGTTAGATTCCCGATAGATCGCCCTGCATATTTACTTTGGGACTGCGGGTTCGATTTCCTATAGATCCCCATGCACATTAATAGCTGGACTATGGGACGGTATCCCGGGAGATCCTTCGGATATACACATATGATGGACTACGGGACGGTATCCTGGGAGATCCTTTGGATATACACATATGATGGACTACGGGATGGTATCCCGGGAGATCAGCTGGACAGTTGAGAAAATGACTACAGGATGGTATCCTGGGAGATCCTCATTGTTACCATTGGTATTGAGTTGTACATATGTCATGTTTACTCCGTTCTTTGTGTATTTGTTATTGCCTTGTTTAACCTATCTTA
The DNA here is from genome assembly GCA_026770625.1 of Nicotiana glauca. NCBI lineage: Eukaryota > Viridiplantae > Streptophyta > Magnoliopsida > Solanales > Solanaceae > Nicotiana > Nicotiana glauca. Next base: position 9,288 of record MU753831.1, read on the forward strand.
TTTCACTTCTGTATTCATTATTACTGCATGTTTTCATACTGTTAGTTCATATTATATTGTTTAACCTCAGTAGGGCCCAAACCTTCCTCGTCACTACCCGATCGAGGTTAGGCTTGACACTTACTGAGTACCGCTATGGTGTACTTATGCCTCTGTTGCGTATGTTTTTCATATGCAGATCCAGGTACTTCTTCTCAGGCCTATCATCCTTGAGGGAGGTGACTATTCAGAGAATTCGAGGGATACCCGCCATGTTCGCAAGATGAAGAGTCCCTTTTCATTCGTACTTTTAGTATTTTAGCCCTTCTGTACCTTCTGATCTTGATAGACAAATTCCGGAGTTAGAGCTATGTAGTATTTCTTATTTTAGCTTGTGATTCGTGGGTTTTCGGGTTTTGGGGTGATATTGTAGACTTCTGCATTATTGAGTTGTATATGCCGAGCGACATTTATATATAGGTTTTTTTCTTTTAGTTGTTCAATTTTAATTAATTATTTCGCAAGTTATGTTGTTTTTCGCATTGGTAGGCTTACCTAGTTATAGGGACTAGGTGCCATCACGACATGTTCACGGAGGGCGAACTGGGGTCGTGACAACTTCTCCATTCATTTGGGTGAGTTGCACTTGTATGAGTAGTTGACTCCTTCTGATATTCTGATTGACCATTGCTAATCTCATTAGTTGACTCCATAACACCATCAGGTTTGTTAGTCGACTCTTGGGATTTGCCTGACTTTGGAGTTTATTGAATTTGATCGTCATCACCTGCAATAATTCTTTTCTCGGTCATTGCGTTATTTTCATAAAAAATAACATGTACTGATTCTTCTACACATAGTGTGTGTTTATTATAAACTCTAAAGGATCTACTATTTAAGGAATAACACAAAAAAATACCTTCATCATTTCTTGGATCAAATTTTTCAAGATTGTCCTGTTGATGAAACACTTGCTCCCAAACGGGTGAAAGTAACTTATATTGGGTCGTTTACCTTTTCATAGTACGTATGGAGTCCTCTTTAGGATAGGTCTTATGAGACATCGATTGAAAATGTGGCAAGATGTATTTACTCCTTCTGCCCAAAAGTGATTTGGCAAGGAGTATTCCAGTATCATAGTTCTGGCCTATATCTTGCAGAGTCCTATTTTTTCTCTCTACTACTCCATTCTGTTGAGGTGATCTTGGAGATGAGAAATTGTGGGTGTATCCTTGATCATTGCAGAAATTTTAGAATGCTCTACTTTCAAACTTTCCTCCATGATCACTTTGAATGGTTGTAATAAGATACCCTTTTTCTCTTTCGATTCTTTTACAGAAGATCTTAAAGTTTTTCAAAGCTTCATCTTTGTGAGATAGAAAATTCACCCAAGTAAAACGTGAGTAATCATCAATAATAATAAAATCATATAGTTTTCCTCCTATGCTAGCAGTTCTAGTGGGTCCAAACAAGTCCATATGAAGCAATTGCAAGGGCTTTGATGTAGATACAATGTCTTTATTTTTAAAGAGTTTCTGGTTTTTTACCAATCTGATATGCATCACATATATGATTTCTTGAGAAATTGAGTTTAGGCAAACCAATAACTAAATCATGCTTGGAGAGTTTTTCTATCAGATGCATGCTTGCATGACCAAGTTTCTTATGCCATAACCATGGATTATCATATGTGGATGTTAGACAAATATGATCATCTATATTTTCAAAATCATCAAGAATATAGATATTTTCATACCTTTTTCTTCGGAGGATTATTTTACATGTCTCATCTTCAATAGCACAGCCAATTTTCTTGAACTTTACTTCATACCCTGAGTCCATAGCTGACTTATTGTCACGCCCCAAAACCGAGGGACACGACCGGCGCTCAACTGGAGGACCCCAGTCAAGCGGACCTGGATTTTACTTTCCTATCCCACGCGTTACCCCGTGATTCCAGTATACATTATTCTTTTGAAATAAAAATTTAAGACTTAAGCATAAACTTATAACTTGAGTTTATTTCTACTTTTTATCATTTCCAACATTTGATACCAAGTACTTGCAAAAAAATGCATATAACATTTACCAACGTGGACCATGATTCCGAACCATACAGTTACTACCCAAAATACTTTTATACACCACCGACATTGTGTCTACGGAGCCTCTATGAATACTAGGAACTCAACCAATACATGCCGGCGACAAGGCCCCAGTTATACCTTACAATACACAATAAACTCAAAAGAAGGTGGCATGAACCACACATGACCCCAAGAGGAAGTGGGGCTCACCAATGCAACTGATGGGATGGAGATGAGGCACTATTGTCGATGGCTGAATTGCCTCCTATAGAACCACCTACAATCATAACACGAATGTAGCGCCCCCGGCAAAAAGGGACGTCAATACATTTGAATTGTACTGGTATATATGAACAAACTTTACCCTAAATAAACTCAAACCATACACAAGTAACGATCAGTAATAGAATCAACAATCAAATACACATGAAA
>MU753831.1:21241-49165 GCA_026770625.1 Nicotiana glauca
TATTTAACTCATAAAACTTACCTCCAACGATTCCCAGTCGAAACCCCTTCAATTCCCGTCCAAAAGCTCCCAAAGCTTGCTAAAAAATGGTGAGAAATGGGTTTGGTCCGCGGATGAAATGTTTATAAACTTTCTGCCCAGCACTTGGAAATCCTTCATCGCGTTCGCGACCTCACCCACGCGAACGCGAAGACCAAAATTCCCTGGGCCCTCTTTTACTCTTCGCGAACGCGGAGCCCGTCCCGCGAACGCGATGCTTCAGCTGTCTCGCCTATGCGAACGCGTGCCCCAGATGCGAACGTGAAGACCAACGGCCTCAGACCTACGCGAACGCGGCTAGTTCCTCGCGAACGCGAAGGCCAAAAACTCCTGAGTCTCAATTCCTTATACGCGTTCGCGTTTCATCACTCGCGAACGCGATGCACACCCAGCTACCCCTCCGCGAAGGCGGAACTATACCTCGCGAAGGCATAGAGTAATCCACTTGCCTCCCAAGATCCTTCTTCGCGAACGCGAACCTACTACGCGAACGCGATGACCAATTTTGGTCTGCAACTGCTGTGCATTTTCTGCAGCAAATCCTAAGTCCAAACTACCCATTTAATCATCCGAAATCACCCCGAGGCCCCCGGGACCTCAACCAAAAACACCAACCTACTCCAAAACATCATACGAACTTGTTCCAATCCTCAAAACACGTCAAATAATGCTAAAACCATTAAAACACATCGGATTCAAGCCTAAATTTATCAAATTCTTCCAAAACTCACATTCGATCCGAAACCTAACCAAACGACGTCCGAATGACCTGAAAATTTGTAGACATATCCAAAATCACCTAACGAAGCTACTGCAATTCTCGGAATTCCATTCCGACTCTCAGATCAAAATATCACCTATCAACCGGAAATCGCCAAAATACTAACTTCGCCAAAATAGGATAACTTCTTCACCGGACCTCCAAAATTACTTCCGATTGCGCTCCTAAGCCTTAAATCATCACCCGGATCTAACAATATCAACGGAATTCAATTCCGAGACCTCTAACTCATAAGTCAACATCCGGTTGACTTTTCCAACTTAAGTCTTCTTAAAAGAGACTAAGTGTCTCATTTCCTAATAAAATCACTCCAATTAAATTCTAACGCACCCAATACCGATAATGAAACATAAGGGAGCAAAAAATGGGAAGAACGGGGTAGTTACTCATGAGACGACGGGTCGGGTCGTTACATCCTCCCCAACTTAAACCAACGCTCGTCCTCGAGCGTACTCAGAGTTGTCCTAGAAGCTAACCAACAGCTGAACGACCTTACCAAGCATATACCCGGGGTGATCCCACGTCACCCTATCTCCTAAAGGTCCGATAACACAACATAGCTTAAATTTCACAATCCATCTAGTCCATAAACCATAGAACTACATTTCACCATTCTGAAATCTTACACAAGATCAGAACCTCACATTTTTACTCAGAATACACCCGAACCAGCTGTATTAATCCCCTACCTGCAACCTCAGATGAGACCATGTGATATACCACGCAATCCAAACAATCGAAACAATGGCCTCTATTCACAGCAATTGCCCGCAATAACCAAATACTGTTAGAAAACCCTTTTATTAGCTAAAGTCTTATTCCAACACTTTCATATACTGCCAATGGTAAATAAAACATGCGATAAGTCGTATCCATTCCTCAGGTCACCCATACATAAAGCTATTTCCCTGTTGACTCACGCCACAACAGATTTTCAAGCCAAACCTCGATATGAACTCTCTAATCAGCCGAAATCACATATGTTCGCATTCATTAATGACTCCAACAATTATCTCGAATTCAACGCACCACTCTGGTGATATGGCACCTCATCACAGGACTAAGCCACAACTTGCATAATCCACGCACCAGTGACGGGCAGTCTGAACATACTCAAATCATGATGAATGACTCAAATAAAAGAGTTGTACCCCAAACTCAATAGTACCATTACAACACAAAGCTGAGACCCTGTCTCACATCATAGAAATAGAGTACCTGAATTCTCCTCGAAAGGTCATAACTTCACGTGGCCTTGCCACAACGCGCGATCCTATCAAAACACTATTACCCATGAAGCACCTCAAGTCACCATGCTCAAAACGGACAGCCACGCACAGATTGATGTCTAAAACTAAAGTAATTCATATATCTCCCCAGAGCACTAACAAGCTCGATAACGATAGATTTAACTTATCCCTCAACAATACATATCGGTGTCAACCAAGCCATCTACATCTGAATACGTAGCCAATCAGCTTACCAACAAACTCATTACCAAGAAGGCTGAAGCTGCTTCTTCCACTACTATAACTCATGCCGGAGCCGTACGATACGGTGCCCGACACCAAATAAATACCGAAATCCACGATTTCACCCGGCGACATGCCTAGCCACAAGAAACGCATTCAAAAAGTCCCTCAATACCGAAACTGAATCAATGGTAGAAACTTCTGCGCTAACATCCGCCACGAAGGCCTAATTAAGAAAAGCAGTCCTTTCTAACCATACTCTGATCTTTGGAATACCGACCACTCTATTAGAACATAGTCCGATGCACCTCGCCACGCAACCTGTGGCATTTTTCGGCATAGCCCATAGCATAATAATCTAAAATAACTAGCACTGAGACAACCCAGTCTACAATCCAATATCATAACCAAATCTAATATACCAAGCAAAGAAGGATCCACTCGGACCTCCCATTTTCTATAACCGTTAAATGGTGCCGATATACACACGATCTATAACCACTGCATAGGCTGTATCTGAGAACTCCCAGTCTTCAACTCCATATAACTCATGAATCACTATACCTGATCCCAAATTCCACTGTATGCATACACATCACATATCAAGTATCTATTCATTCCACGAGAGATATTTTAAAATTTCCCTGAGCCATCAACGACCCAAATATCAACAGTCGATCCAACCAGAAAATGCCGCAATACTACCCAAATATTACCAGTTTACATTACCTTGTCATTTCCACTGAACATATACCCCCGTGAATCACTCGAATAGCAGTACCACTTTCCTTAACCATCTGAAGATCTATCCTTTACTCGCCTGCAGCTGCCCGTGCTGCTTAAGGATTTAATGACTCTCCATTATGAACTGAACCAAAACTTACACACACAAATCCCAATCCTCCACAATATATCGCATCTACCATACCATACTGGGATAACATAAGAACTTTTATCTCCCTTACGCGCCGCATACATCGACGCACACAACTAGTCGAGAACTTTCATTGATCCCATTTAGAAGAAAAATCATTACACACTCCATGCTTCGCGTACCCATAAAATATACTCATCTTCAACCCACGGTAAAACCCAACAAGAACATCTCTGCCAACCCCAGTTGTACAAACTAAACTACCAGGACTGAATTCTTTTATCTAAACCAAGCTGGGCAAACTGCCAGCACTCAAGAGTTTTGCTGCACAATACCTGCATGACTCATCACCTCGAACACATAAAAAGAATTAATCATATCCTTACCATACCGATTCGGTTTACTATCAAGCTATTCCATTTATCCAATTTGCTTCCTGATTCATCATTAATTCGATATTCTCACTTGTTGTAGCATTACAATGCCTCAATTCCGGCTCACCACAAGAGATTCAAACAAAAGACCACATTGTCTAAGACTCATAGGCCACTGAATATTTTCTCATATGTCTTCCAGAATTACCGCATTCCAGAAAACTTTGTTTTGAAGCACTTCCTGCGAATCTGAATTCGTTACCACTACTTTCCTGATACTGATACTTAGGATCCCGTAGTTAACACAAAATACCACAAGTCTTGATCTTTTCTAATGAAAACGCTGTATTTAGTCACATATGCAACCTTAAAACACATGATTATTACGTGTAAAATCTTGAACACATTAAACCATTCTCAAGAGTTATCCACTCTTATCCAAACTGCAAATTACCTGACTTAACGAACAGAACCACTCGTGCTTTAATAGCACCCTGACGCCACAGGATATGATCTCATTCGAATACCAACAAACATCCTTCTCCTCAATACACTTAGCATTCTTTATCCACAACAGCTCAAGACATCCTAGTGTTTTCTCACTTCTACGAAAGCGTCATATAGCCTTTATCAAAATTTTGCTTCACTCGTGCCATTCTCGCCTCAATTTCTGCAACCAGAACTGGTTTGCCAGTATACTTTAAGATAGAACCAACATAGCACATAACTGCGCAATCAGCTAATCAATGGCAACCTCCCCAACTTAGCTCGAAGCCATATATATCGTAACATATATACTCTATTGCTGTCGTAATATCATGGTGAGATTAAACTCACTCTTTCACAAGCTTGTGGAGACATGAATCATCAGAAATTTTGACTCTTCTACAATTCTTGCAATCATTCGCACAACATTTAAGCCCACTCTTTAGGCGACAAAATTTCCACTAAGTCCCAAATTTTTCAAAAATTTCGGCAGAGTTTCCTTTGTAATTAGGCATATCCACCTGCCAGAGAATCACCAAAACCATCCTAACAACACGTCCACAACTTGACAAAGCATCACAATGTATATCAACAACATTAAATCTCAATACTACATGTATTATATTATCAAAATTGATACATGGACATGCGTTGCACCTATTTGAATCATAACATATAGAAAATACCTTTCAATCCTCCATTATCTGGGCTATTCAACCAAGTAAGAACATTTTCTCAATATTTTTGTATACCTTCCACTGCCATACACATAACACAGCCATTAAGTCTTCCTGAGTTTGAACTCATACCGCCATACATATTGTAATACACTTCCCAACTAGGAATACGAAAAATATTATTCACGCGCCCATAACTCGGGGCTACACAACAAATCACAATAGAAAACGGACAATTAACAGTCATCTATCATCCAGCAGACTCCTTCGCCACTACCAAGTCACTTAGATACATCTCGCAGCACTAACATACTCATCACATGGATATCTGACCGCCATTCCGGATAATAGGGACAATACTGAACGTATAAGTTCAAAACACTCACTCACACGATCAGCACCTCGGTGCTCAAGCCATAGGCAAGGATCCAGCCTCAAGTCCTCCAGACTGGCCCAACATCAAACTCACGGAGATCATCTCTCGCCCCTCGATCGGAGAATCACAAGCCATCAGGGCAATTATAATACCGAGCGCTCACGTGCGCATACAAACGTGTGGAAGGAATTTCAAGAGTTACATCTCAAGCTAAATCAAGTACGCACGATAAGAATTCCAAGAAAGTGAAGTTTTCCTAAAGGTTCTGCAGCCTCTCGAGGATAAATACAGACGTCTCCGTACCGATCCGCGAGACTCTACTAACCGGCTCATGACTCATGAGGCCTAGTAACCTAGGCTCTGATACAAACTTGTCACGACCCCAAATCCCGGTCGTGATGGCTCCCAACACAACTGCTAGGCAAGCTCGACCATTTACACTCTCAACCCGAGCATGAAGCCCAGATTCAGCTAATTGAATACCATTATCGATAATAAAGCTAAAATCTTAACTGATAGATAGAAACCAAACTGGATAATCTCCCAAAGACCTAGGGGTCATGAGTCTAGAGCCTCTAACAATACAGAGTAATAAAACTCCATACTACAAATGATCAAAACTGCGCAAAATAATAAAGAGATAGGGAAGGAGTCGGGTCCTGCGGACGTCAGGCAGCTACCTCGACAACTCCAAATAAACTCTGAAGCAGCTACTAGCTCAGCTAAGCTCTCAAAATACCTAAATCTGCACATATGGTGCAGGGAGTAAAGTGAGTACTTCCAACTCAGCGGTAATAAAAGTAGATAATGCTGAGAGACAAGAAATCACGTAGGAGCACTCCATCATGCTATAAAAGGACAGTACACCCCTTTTTAGAAACAGTAATTCCATGAAAATCCTTTATAAAGTATCTAACTCAGTATAAAACCTCTTTTAAAAACATCTCTTTCTTTCCTTATTAACAGTTAAGCATATGAATGCGATATCAAGTAGTGCAAGTCCGCACAAAAGTTAGCCCCTCGGGCACATCACTCTATTAGCAAATAACACCAGGGTATCTGGTCAACAAGGCAAGTAATACATGTATGCCAGTAATATATGAGTGCTAAATGTCATGCCACGTAGTACAAACAGAAACCAATGCATGAATGCAATGCAATGCACATGACCGCTACGACGCGTAGCCCGATCCATTTGGGCGTCCGGCACTCACTGTGGGGGGCTCAGACTCCGGAGGGGCTCTTACAGCCCAAGCGCAATATCAATATCACTCCCGCTGCGGCGTGCAGCCCGATCCATGCATAGTCATGAATGCACATAAGCCTCTTGGGCAATAGTCACATAGCAGTTCTCAGCTAAAAATGTCAGTGAAATATCCATTAAGTTTTCCAATCTTAGAAAGATGGCTGAGTTTGCAAAATAATATTTTAAACCTTGGACCGAGATAAAAATATGCACAGTGATACAAAACAGTAATTTTTAATCCCCGAAGGATTCAAATATTCGGCACGAAGCCCAAAATATGGCAATCAACCCAAATCATAATAGCATTAAGTAGGTTTCAGTCAATCACGCAGTAAATTCAACAACCGGGACGGACCAAGTCACAATCCCCAACGGTGCTTTACCCCACGCTCATACCTGGCGTGCAAGTCACCACAATACAGCACTATGATGTGCAAATCCGAGGTTTCAAACCCTCAGGACATCATTTACAAGTATTACCCACCTCGAACCGGTGAAAACTCTAGCCCGCGACGCCTTTGCCCCTCAAACTGGCCTCCACGCGCGTCCAATATAACCAAAATCAAGGCAACTATATCACAATATGTTAATGGGACAACACCCAATCGAAAACAATCGAAATGCAACAAAATCTCGAAACTAGCAAAACCCGAACCCCGGGCCCACATCCCGAAAATTTTTTGAAATTCACGTTTCTGAAATCCTCGTCTCGCCACGAGTCCATACATACAAGAACACCCAAATCGGACCACAAATGGCCCCTCAAATCCCAAATTTAGATTTTTTACTTCAAGCCCTAATTTCATATGATTTGGTTATGTTTTCATGAATTTCGAGGATGATTCTTCAATAAAGTCATGTATTTAACTCATAAAACTTATATCCAACGATTCCTAGTCGAAACCCCTTCAATTCCCGTCCAAAAGCTCCCAAAGCTTGCTAAAAAATGGTGAGAAATGGGTTTGGTCTGCGGATGAAATGTTTATAAACTTTCTGTCCAGCACCTGGAAATCCTTCATCGCGTTCGCGACCTCACCCACGCGAACGCGAAGACCAAAATTCCCTGGGCCCTCTTTTACTCTTCGCGAACGCGGCGCCCGTCCCACGAACGCGATGCTTCAGCTGTCTCCCCTACGCGAACGCGTGCCCCAGACGTGAACACGAAGACCAACGGCCTCAGACCTATGCGAACGCGGCTAGTGCCTCGCGAACGCGAAGGCCAAAAACTCTTGAGTCTCAATTCGTTATACGCGTTCGTGTTTCATCACTCGCGAATGCGATGCACACCCAGCTACCCCTCCGCGAACGCGGAACTATACCTCGCGAATGCGTAGAGTAATCCACCTGCCTCCCCAGATCCTTCTTCGTGAACGCAAACCTACTACGCGAACGCGATGACCAATTTTGGTCTGCAACTACTGTGCATTTTCTGCAGCAAATCCTAAGTCCAAACTTCCCGTTTATTCATCCGAAATCACCCCGAGGCCCCCGGGACCTCAACCAAAAACACCAACCTACTCCAAAACATCATACAAACTTATTCCAATCCTCAAAACACGTCAAACAATGCTAAAACCATTAAAACACATCGGATTCAAGCCTAAATTTATCAAATTCTTCCAAAACTCACATTCGATCCGAAACCTAACCAAACGATGTTCGAATGACCTGAAAATTTGCAGACATATCCAAAATCACCTAACGAAGCTACTGCAACTCTCGGAATTCAATTCCGACTCCCGGATCAAAATATCACCTATCAACCGGAAATCGCCAAAATACTAACTTCGCCAAAATAGGCTAACTTCTTCACCGGAACTCCAAAATTACTTCCGATTGCGCTCCTAAGCCTTAAATCATCACTCGGAGCTAACCAAATAAACGGAATTCAATTCCGAGCCCTCTAACTCATAAGTCAACATCCAGTTGACTTTTCCAACTTAAGTCTTCTTAAAAGAGACTAAGTGTCTCAATTCTTAATAAAATCACTCCAACTAAATTCTAACGCACCCAATACCGATAATGAATTATAAGGGAGCAGAAAATGGGAAGAACGGGGTAGTTACTCATGAGACGACGGGTCGGGTCGTTACAACCTCACAATACACAATAAACTCAAAAGAAGGTGGCATGAACCATACATGACCCCAAGAGGAAGTGGGGCTCACCAATGCAACTGATGGGATGGAGAGGAGGCACTACTGTCGATGACTGAATTGCCTGCTATAACCACCTACAATCATAACACGAATGTAGCACCCCCGGCAAAAGGGACATCAGTACATTTAAATTGTACTGGTATGTATGAACAAACTTTACCCTAAATAAACTCAAACCATACACAAGTAACGATCAGTAATAGAATCAACAATCATATACACATAAAAAGTACAATCAAGCCAAACAAGTTTACAATCTCTCCTTTTTCCCCTTCAACATTTTCACATCAATGATTTCACAATATTTTTCATAATTTCATTTTAACAGTGATTTCGATCACTTTTCCACCCTTATTACCTCGGCCACCCTTATTACCTCGGCCACCCTTATCACCCCAACCTACACCTTATTACTGCGTGTTGCGGTGCGCAACCCGATCCCACCGCACAAGTCACAATTCACAAACAACACAACAACAACAATAACAATTCATATAGAACAACAACAAAAATTCTCAAAGAGCAACCACAATAATTTACAAGAATTTCCGTAGCCATCAATACCATTTCCATCATATTCAACAACTCATATGCATTTTATGTCACAATGATAATTGCCCACGACAAGCCAAATATGTTATTACCACAGTTGTTCCAATTGCATCATTTATCATTTCCTTCCATCATTTGTTTCTCAACTCTTTCCACATAACACTTTCACAATCACATTTGGTTTATTGCCAATTACTTACACCATTATATTGGGAAAACTTAACCAACAACATTCAAGACATGTTAATCACAAGAATTCATGAAATAGGCCATCTTGCCTTAACACCCGTGAAACAAACAAAATTCACAATAGCTCACATAAATAACACGTACCAATTTCTCGTACTCTAAACAAGGTGAATTTACAAAGGTTAAAGTTAGCCATACATACCTGGGATTTTCCCCCTTAATGATACTACAATGTTCCAATACGCTTAAGCAACATCAATCTACAATACAAAATTCAATATGACCAATATTAGTAACAAATTCCATAACTTATGTCATCTAGGCATATTATAAAATACCTTGTAGGCATAGATATTTACACCTCATAACTATGGTGTTGGTTCATCCAACTATCACCATTAACCAGCAATTCACCCTACCATCATCCCTAACCAATTTATAACTTCCAACAACATATATATGTGACCATTCATTCATACCCAACCATAAACCTTCTTAATTAACTCATTTCACAATATCTACAACTAACACAACCTAGGTTAGGCACTTATGGATTTCAATCATCATCCCATGAGTTCTAATGTATCTATCATACNTTTGGGAATACTCTAAATCGGTCTTGGGAGTTCGCGCGTCGGAGGCAGAATACTCAGCAAAACGCGCGAACTTTGATGAGTGACATCTGCCCAGTAAAATGATCATAACTTTCTGTATACACCTACAAATGATGAACGGTTTGTTGCGTTGGAAACTAAACTCAAAGGGATTTAATTTGATAGGTTGTGAGTCACACAACTCCTTATATAACGGGAGATATTATCGCCCAAATTGAAGTCTTGTGCGCACTCATCTACAGATTTCGTCTAATATGCAATTTTTCAACTTGGCTTAGACTTAGGCCTCTCCTTAGACCCCAAATCACTTATAATAAGACTTATACACTTATTAACATATCCAATTGATATCCATCATATCATAAATCCTCTTTTTCACACGAATTAAAATAATTTAGCCTACCTTGGCACGACGAAATCTTAAATTACTCGAAAAAAAATTTCCGGGGCCTTACACTTATACTCAGAAGATTGTAGTTAAGTCCATCAACAAGATAAACCTCGGTGATATTACAGTTATTATTGAATGGAACTGTGTCGGTACCGACTATTTCTCCTTTTGAGTCATCATTAATTTGAAACTTCCTCCATCTATCTTTGTAACTTCTTTGAATAGATTTTTGTCACCTGTCATGTGACTAGAACATGCACTATCTAAATAACATTTTCCTTTGCGGTTCCATCTGTGGTGTTCCAGAAAAACATAATTACCACTTCTTTTTAGGTACCCAAGCTTGCTTGGGTCCTTGTTGGTTAGCATTACTAGACTCACGATTGTTTTTGGGTTTTCAAATCCACCCCGAGATGTTACATTTATGAAATCGACAAAAAAATATTTATGTCAACTTTTGTTACATTAGTGACACGTAGGTCCTAATCTATTCTTCGATCTTCCATTTGTGTTAGTACCAGTGGACTCTGTTATGACTGGTCCTTCTCCAGTTGACTTTTAAGTTGCCTGGTTCGACTAGACAGAACTATGACTAGTGGATTTGCGCATGGCATTGAGTTGTATTTGTAATTCCTAAAACTAATCTTGAAGTACTTTTTCAATTTTGCATACTTCAAGCTTAAGTTCCCAGTCTTTCTTTTCTTTGTTGAGTTTCTTTAGTTCATTCATCATTTTTTGAGACTCTTTCAAAGTAAGGTCAAGAATGCCCTGCAATTCATTACATCTTTCACAATTATAAGATTTTACCTCGCTTGTTTCACCTCGTTCCATGAAACAGTTCTCATTATCATCTTTGCATTCGTCGTCTGATGTGTCCTTATCTTTCCAGCACCCCGAGAGTTTGTTCATGTCATTTTCCAGGATTATCATGAAGCACAGATTTTCTATATCTTTGTGTTCTGAATTGTCTTCATCACTCCAACTTCCAAATGATTTATTTTTGTTAAAACCTCTAGTAACCTTTCTTTTAAGATCTGGGCATTCATCTTTAACATGCCTATATCTTCAACATTCATAGCATTTACCATCATTTTTGTCTTTTTCATTATATTGCCTAGTTCGCCTGGGTGGTAACCTAACTCTTCTTGTATTCCTGTAGCTCCTCACTAAACCATCCATGTTCCTTGGTACCATAGCAATTTCTTCTTCAAGAGCTTTAGGGTCGTCATCAATATCATTGTTTGTTCTTTTAGTTGTAGCCTTGAAAGCAACTGTTTTCTTCTTTTCTTCCTGGCTTGTTTTCTTGAGATGAGTTTTCTCGAATGCTATAAGGTCTCCTCGAGTTCATCATAAGATAATTTTTTCAAATCTTGTGATTCAAGTGCAACCACTTTAGTCTGCCAAGTGGTAGGTAGACTTCTCAAAATTTTCCTAATTTGATCACCACTTGAGTATGGTTTACCAAAAGCTTTTAGATCGCTAATGATTTTGCTGAATCTGGCAAACACCTCTTCAATGGATTCTCCTTCTTTCATCTGAAAAAGTTCGTAGTCATGAACGAACATGTTGATATGGGTTTATTTCATTTTACTGGTTCGTTCATAAGTAACTTCGAGTTTATCCCACCTCTCTTTGGCTGAATCACAACTAGAGATTTTCTCATATTCTTTTCCACTTATAGTATTATAGTACAGATTCTTTGCTTTAGCATTAACTTGAACAACTGCCATTTGCTCATATATGTATTCATCTATATCTTCTGGATCAGCAGGTGATTGAGTAGCAGTCTGTAATGGGTACTTCCTTTTTTTGTAACTCGCTAAACCTCGACGTCATAAGACTTTGCGTATATTTCCATTCACACTTTTCAGTGAGAAAAATATTGTCCATTGAAATACGGTGGCCTCACTTGCGATGGTCCTTCTTGAAAGAGTGCTCCAACAATAACTTGATTTTCCATGATCTTTTCTCACAAGTTGTTAAGCAAAAAGATATGAGTCTAGATCTGATACCAATTGAAAGTACAAGAAGGGATTGAATTGGTTATTTTTAATATCTTTTATAAATAGTTTACTAGTTTACCAATTAGTCGACTTGAAATAAGAATAAGATAATAATAAATAAATATAGAAATGAAATGCAGGAAATAAAGATATAAAGATTTTTGTACTAGTTCAGATTTAATGTGAATCTTAGTCCAGTCATTTTGGGTTGCAAAGATGTTCTCTTTCAGTGATCGATATTTCATTCATACAGAATGAATACCAGTGTTTATCTCTTTTTCTTCTCTCACTAGTTACACGGCATATCTAACGAAACTACAATTCTTGCTTGGAGTAGAATAAAAAGAGAGTAGATGGTTCGATCAAGGTATATGTCTTCAAGTCTAGAGCAATTGTATATATACTTTCCAGGAGGCCTTAGAATGTGGAAAGATTGCAAACCCAAGAGATTTGATCCTTGAAAGCAATCGCATATTGATTCTTTCCAAGAATAAGGTTAATTCCCGTTACTCTTCCCAGATGTGTGTACTTTGACGGCTTTCCTTCTCTAAGTATATCAGTTGGATTAGCTGATTCTCGGTGATTATGTTTCCCTTAAATTTGGGACTTTCCAGTATTAGCTTCTGATTGATTATCTTCGCCGGATCTTCCGTGCTTCTTCCCCTTTTAATGTTGATTCCTTCTCCTTGATTGCTTTAGTCAATCTATGATAATTTCTTCCTTCAGCTTATCCCCCTTTATCTATGATCTTCTTTTTGCACTTGAGACTGATTGATTTTCTTGAGTCCCTACACCAAAAGCAATTATATTATTTTTCATCATTAAAACTAAAATCTAACACGAGTCACCTTCTGAAATGTCACCTTGTATTATTTATTTCTCTTCCAGAACAGTTGTATTTATGGATATTATAGCAAACTCAATATAGCTTATAACTTGTACTACTGGTTTTGGGATATTATTTCATGTTGAAAATGTTGTGTTCAATTAGAAATATCGGGTTTCTGGTTAAAAGTTATGTTAGTTAATTTCTATCAATTAATTTAAGTAAGTATTAGGCTTACCTAGTGGTAGAGATTAGGTGCCGTTACGACATCCTACGGAGGAATATCGTGAGAATTTTGAACAAAGCCACAGACAGTGGCGAAATCACATTATCCCTTCGAGGGAAAATTATATTGCGTAGGTTGGAAAACTAGACTACATAGGTCACATCGTTGACTCTCCTTGATTTCTTCATGTATTTACTTCTTTATATTAAATCCTGACTCCGCTACTGATTTGATCACTGAAATAATATTTTCAACATCAAACATTTAGTTCAATATTTACAGCTGCGGAAAGAAATCGGCAAACACTTTCTGAAAATACAAGAACAACAATTAACATTAGAATCTTTTGAAAACGTCTTCAACTAACATAACATTATTCTTAGAATCTTTAATTGCCGTCTGCATTATCAAATTTAAGTTAATGTAATCGTCTCTATTATAAATAGCTATAGATTTTCAAGATACGTACATCAGTTATAGCAGAAAGTGTAATAAATTTAATCAATGGCCAAGTCTCAAGACTACGTGGAGGGACATGGGGCACGTGCACCCATGCTCCCCTCCTTAGGTTGTGCATCACAGAGATATTTTTCGGATAAAGTACTTAACTATCCACGTGGGAACCCATGCTCAAAAGAGCATTTGGTTTAGTGGTAGCATTGTGCACCTTGACCCCTAGGTTTAATGTTCGAATCTCACTTTCCTATCTTCTATCTCTTAGCCATTTTTCCATTTCTCTTTTTCGTTCTTTTCTTTTGTTCAAAACCCATGCCCTATCTTTCTTTTTTTTCTTTTTTTTTCCATGCATTCTTCCTTTTTTGGATTCATCCTTTGATATATCCTTGAATTAAATTTTCAATTTTATTGGATTATTTTCTGTGTTTTCTTTATTCTCTTTTTTAGTTAAATCATTGAGTTTCAAAAATTATAAAAAATGAAAATTAAATCATTTTGAATCTTTTCAATTTCAAGTTTCCTCATTTTTCATTACCACTCTCTATTTGATTAGTTATTTAATTTTAATATATTAAGCTTAGTACTTGTAACTATAAATAATGATGTTATTATTGATAGTTTTCCAAGTTAAATTTTAGAGAACCAGATTAAACAGTGGTCGGATAGTGGTGCACCCATCCTCCTGAAATCCTGGATCCGCCTCTGGCGTCGAATCTGATCAAAACCATGAGGAATACGTCACAATACGCTAATGAATCATAACCCAATCGAAAAGACTCGAAAAATATCAAAAATCACGAAGTTGGCAAAACCCGAGCCCCGGGCCCACTTCTCAAAAAATTATGAAATTCACACCACCGGACCCCTCGTCTCGCCACGAGTCCATACATATCAAATTTATCGAAATCGGAGCCCAAATGCCCCCCTCAAATCCCAAATTTTCATTTCAAAAATCAAGCCCTAGTTCTTCAAATTTTTACCCAATTTTTTCAAGAATTAAAGGTTGATTCTTCAATAAAATGATGTTTCTAGGCCATAGGACTTACCTCCAATCGATTCCCGGTCAAAACTCTCTAAAATACCCGTCAAAAGCTCTCAAGCTCGCTCAAAAATGGTGAAAAGAACATAACCCTCGCAGATGAAATATGACATTAAATTCCTACTGGCCTTCAGGGGTTTCCGCTTCTGCGGTCCTCACGACCACCTCCGCATGACCGCTTCTGCGGTCCTCGTCCGCTTAAGCGGAAATTCATTAAATCATAAGGGTCGCTTCTGCGACACAATCTTCTCTCTTCTGCGAAATCTCCCTCCAGCTCCAAACCGCTTCTGCGACTTCTAGTCCGCTTCAGCGGACCCGCATAGGCGAAATATCTCCGCTTCTACGAAACTGCCCAAACTCACCCCTTTTCCGCACCTGCGATGCTTTCTCTGCTTCCGCACAACTGCATCTGCGGTCTCCTTTCCGCAGATGCGGAAATACCTGCTGCAACCTAGGATCTGCAATTCCAACTTAACTTTCTTCCGTTTAACCACCCGAAACCACCCCGAGCCCTCCGGGACCTCAACCAAAGGCACCAACATATCCCAAAATATTATACGAACTTGTTTCAGTCATCAACGCACATCGAACAACACTAAAATCATCAACTCACGTCGGATTCAAGCCTAAGTTTCTTAGAAACTTCCGAAACACGCATCGATCAAAAACCCGACCAAAACATCTCCGAATGACCTGAAATTTTGCACGCACATCCAAAATCACCTAACGGAACTACTACAACTCTCGGAATTCCATTCTGACCCCGGATCAAAATCTCACCTACCAACCGGAATTCGCCAAAATACTAACTTCGCCAATTCAAGCCTAATTCAATACCGGACCTCCAAAATCGCTTCCGATTACGCTCTTAAGTCAAAAATCATCCCCCGAAGCTAACCGAATCAAGGGAAATCACATCTGAGCCCTCTAACCCAATAGTCAACTTCCAGTTGACTTTTCCAAGATAAGTTTTCCTCAAAGAGACTAGGTGCCTCATTTCCATCTAAAACCAATCCAATTCGACTCAATCACCTGAAATACCGATAATGAAACATAGAGAAACATAATATGGGGAAAACCGGGCGGTAACTCACGTAACGACGGGCCGGGTCGTCACATGGCTGTAGCTTCATTAGGTGATTTTGGATGTGTGTGCAAAATTTCAGATCATTCGGAGGTGTTTTGGTCGGGTTTTTGATCAAATGCGTAATTTGGATGTTTTTGAGAAACTTAGGCTTGAAATCGGTGAGAATTGATGATTTTAGCATTGTTAGATGTGTTTTGATGATTGTATCAAGTTTAAATGATGTTTTAGGATGTGTTGGAGCTTTTGGTTGAGGTCCCGGGGGCCTCGGGATGATTTCGGATGGCTATCGGGATGAATTTTGGGTTGGGAGATTACTGTAGGTACCTGGTATCTGGTATTTCTGCATCAGCGGAAAAGGAACTGCAGATGAAGTAGCACAGGTGCGAAAAAGGATCACAAATGCGGTTATTGGCCTGGGAAGGAGAAGCCGTAGATGCGGAAGGGAAACCGCATCTGCGAGTCCGCAGATGCGGTAATTTTATCGCAGGACCGAAAGGGGCTGAGTCAGGTGTTTCCATTGAAGCGGAAGGTTATCCGCATATGTGGGGTCTGCAAATGCAGAAGGGTAACCACAGAAGCGATCTTGGCTTTTAAATGAGGATCCGCAGAAGCGGAAATAACCGCAGAAGCGGTACTTGCCGATGTGGAAAGGGGACCGCAGATGCGAAAATTCCTGTTATCAGAAGGGTTTTTAAGCTTATTTTGTTCTGCGAGCTCAAGTCCATTTCCACCATTTTTAAGCAACCTTGAGAGATATTGGACGGAATTTGAAGGGGATTTCGACTAGTTGTGATTGGAGATAAGTTCCTTGGCCAAAATACATGAATTAATGGCAGAAATTACATGGAAATTTGTGGAAATTCATCAAAAGAGGGACTAGGGCTTGGAAATTTAGTATTTCAAAGTGGAATTTGAGTGGCCAAATGGACTTCGATTTTGGTAAATTTGATATGAATAGACTCGTGGCGAGATGAGAAATCCGGTGATGTTAATTTTCGAATTTTTCGAGAAGTGGGCCCGGGGCTCGGGTTTTGCCAACTTCGTGAATTTCGAAATTTTTGAGTCTTTTCGATTGGGTTGTGTTCCCTTAGCCTATTGTAACGTATTCCTTGTAGTTTTGATCAGATTCGACGCTCGAGGAGGTTGATTTACGAGGCAAGGGCATAGCGAGCTAGGACTTTGGCAGACTTGAGGTGAGTAATGGTTATAAATGATGTTTTGAGGGTTTGAAACCCTGGATTTGCACAACGTACTACTATGTTGAGGTGAGACACACGCTGCATGATGAGCGTGGGGTTCATTACTGCTGAGGATTAGGACTTGGTCCATCCCGTTTGATGATTTTACTGTATTTCTGACTGGGATTTAATTGATATCATTATAGTCTGGGCTAGTTGCCATGTTTGGGGCCTTGTTCCGACCGGTAGAACCCTTAGGGGCAATTGTACGTGATTGACCTCACTGTACTTGTTAAAAACATACCCTCAGTAATGTTCTTAACTGTTAAACATAATACAAACCGGCTTAGAAATTGATTAATCCAAATGAGAGTAACGTGTGGGTTGGGAACCCTGTCTTATCTTAGTGTGCCCGTGAGGCCAAGTCTATATTGACTAAGGGGTTGAGAACCCCATTGTGAGGGTATTTCATATACTATGGATCGGGCTGCACGCCGCAGCAGTATATATATTTATACGGATTGGTTTGCATGCCGCAGCAGTATATTATCAGATTGGGTTGCACGCCGCAATAGTATCTTATCGGATCGGGCAGCACGCCGCAGCAGTATATTTATATGGATCGGACTACACGTCACAGTAGTATAGCGCTTGGGCTGTAGGAGCCCCTCCGGAGTCTGCACACCTCCAGTGAGCGCAGTCGACTATTATTATTGGATCGGGCTGCACGCCGCAGTAGTATATATATGGATCGGGCTACACGCCGCAGCAGTATACTATATGGATCGAGCTGCGCGCCGCAGCGATATAGTTAAGATTTTGGTTATAGTGAGGAGTAAATGATTTGAGTACTGGCTTAAAGAATTTTTACCTGACTTCTTCATTCAGTTGTTGTTTAAATGTTCTTGCTGCTTTGATATAGAACAACTTAGTTCTTTTTACGAGATTTCTTTCCATCAGTCATTGTTTATTGCTATTACTCACTGAGTCGGAGTACCCACTTTACTCCCTGCACCATGTGTGCAGATACAGGTATTTGGGAGGAGTAGATCAAGCTATTGCTGCTATTCAGATCTCACCATGAGTCATCAAGGTACTTGCATAGCGTTCGCATACCCGATTTCTCCCTGTGTCCTCTTTACTTTCATCATTTTAGACTATCTTTTGTTTAGGGTGTTCCTCAGACTTGTATTAGAGGCTCTTGACTCGTGACACTAGATCGGTGGGATTTTCAGTGTTATTTTCTTGATTTACGCACATTTTACCTATTGTTACAGATTTATAATCATGTTAATTTGGTATTTAAATACTGTAAATTGGTAATGAACTCTAAATGAGGGATTGAGAGTGTTGAATTGGTCGGGCTTGCATAGCACTGTGTTGGGCATCATCACGACCAGGGTTGGGGTCTTGACAAGTTGGTATCAGATCCTAGGTTACTAGGTCTCGCGAGTCATGAGCCGGTTTAGTAGAGTCTCGCGGAGCGGTACGGTGACGCCTGTATTTCTCCTCGAGAGGCTGCAGAACCTGTTAGGAGAACTTCACATTCTTGAAACTCTGTCGTGCGAACTTGTTGATCTGAGTACTAAATTTCTCTTTATTTTATTCTCCCACATATGGTGAGGACACGAGCTACCGGACGTGACGGACGACCACCAGTACCACCGACTGAGGCGACCAGAGGCCGTGGACGCGGTCGTGGTCGTGGTTGTGGTAGTGGCAAAGCAGCAGAGGCAGCACCTGTGGATCCTTTAGTTGCCCCAGCTCAGGACCAGGCTCCAGCAGCACCAGTTCCGGCACCAGCTGCGCCCATTGTGATTCCGGGCCTCCAGGAAACAATGGCCCAGATATTGACAGTTTGTACGGGCCTGGCTCAGGTGGTTTCAGCCACCACAATAGCAGCAGCTACTTCACAGACCAGGGAAGGCAATCAAACCCCCGCTGCTCGCACACCTGAGCAGGTAGTGCAGGGATTGCAGACTCCAGAGGCAC
The DNA here is from genome assembly GCA_026770625.1 of Nicotiana glauca. NCBI lineage: Eukaryota > Viridiplantae > Streptophyta > Magnoliopsida > Solanales > Solanaceae > Nicotiana > Nicotiana glauca. The sequence goes on from MU753831.1 coordinate 40,279, forward strand.
CTCCAGCTCAGCCAGTTGTACCAGTTCAGGAGTATAGGGTTCCAGTTATGCCCGAGGACGACCAGCATTTCCTTGAGAGGTTTGGTAGACTCCACCCTCCAACATTTAGTGGAGCTCAGGGCGACGATGCCCAGGCCTTTCTTGACAGGTGTCAGTATATGCTCAAACAGCGGGATTCTTGAGTCCAACGGTGTGACTTTTACTACATTTCAGTTTACTGGAGCTGCCTTCACCTGGTGGGAGGAGTATGAGTGGCGTAGGCCGGTTGGTGCAGCACATTTGACTTGGCAGGAGTTCTCCACTCTCTTATTGGAGAAGTATGTACCGCAGTCCCACAGAGAGGAACAACGCAGACAGTTTGAGGGGCTACGACAGGGAGAGATGTCAGTGACCCAGTATGAGATGAGATTCTCTGAGTTGTCTCGATATGCAGTATGGTTGGTTCCGATGAACCGTGAACGTATTTGGAGGTTTGTTGATGGTCTCCACTACCCTCTTCGTATTCTTATGACTAGAGAGAGAGTGTTGGGTGCTTCATTTGAGAAGGTGGTGGATATAGCTCGAGATATTGAGTCGGTTCGCCGCCAGGATCGAGATAAGAGGGAGACCAAGAGGCCTCGAGGTTCTGGTAGTCACAGTGGTGCTCCTTCGAGGAGCTAGTTCCAGTAGGGTCGGGGTCGTTTTTTCAGGCCCGCTCAGTCAGCTCGACCCCGAGTATCGAGGAGGATCTTCAGGTCGGGGTTATCAAAGTTCTTGGTAGAGTCATCCATTTCTCAACGCTCTTCCAGCACAGAGTTCGTCTTGTGCTCCATTTGCTCAGGGTTCTTCCAAATCGAGTGCATCAGCTAGCCACTCTGGCGCGAGGGGTTCCCTTTAGTCCCAGTTCCCAGCACCCGGAAGTTGCTATGAGTGTGGAGAGTTCGGGCATATGTGGAAGGAGTGTCCTCGTCGTGCTTCTAGCTCATCTCAGCAGAGGGGTCAACTCTCATCTTCTCGTCCAGTTTCTTCAGCACCCACCCCGCCAGCTAGGGGTGAGGGTCAGGAAGACATGGGTCGCCCCAGAGGGGGAGGCCGGTCGGGCAGTGGTCAGGCTCACTTTAATGCTCTTCAGGGCAGGACAGACGCTATTGCTTCGGATGCTGTTTGTCCTACCTCCTTTCGGCGCCACCGCACCCCGCGAAGGGCGTGGTAAGGGTATTTTTTCCAATTAAAGGACAATCGAAACGGGATTCGTTTATTAAGAGATTCAGAGTCGCCACTTGAGAAATTTATTGTGTCCCAAGTCACCGGTTGAATTCCGAATCGAGGAAACGTTTGACTCTATATTACAGTCTGCGTACCAAAAATCCAGATAAGGAATTCTGTTAACCCGGGAGAAGGCGTTAGCGATTCCCGAATTCCGTGGTTCTAGCACGGTCGCTCAACTGTTACATTTGGCTTAATTATCTGATTTTTAAAACATTTGAACCGCTTTTATTATTATTATTATTATTATTTTAAAAAACTTACAGCATCGTGAAAACGGGTCTCGAACCACGTCACATCAATGCACCCGTGGTTATTGACACGTTTCAACTTCGTTGAGATTTGGATTTGGGTCACATAAATGTGCACCCGAGTTTAGGGAGATAACATTATTAAATACGCGCCTAAAGCTACTAACGCGCTATTATTTTGAGAAGGCCGTGAAATTCGCTAAACGGCCTGTCCCGCAATCTAAGCGTTTAAAATAATTGTCTATTATGGGCCATGCAATTTGCGTGTTATTTGGCGAGACTCGTCCCATTTATTATTAAAAGGCAAGCCTAAAGCAACTAAGATTTTCTAATTAATTTGTCTCTAAAAATAAGGGAAAATACTAATCGATTTTTGTCAATGGCCTAAAACAATAATTGTAAACCAAATATGTCTTTGGTCTCAAGGATAAGCCCGCAGAACGTGAATTGTCACAACCAAAAGCTGACCCAACGTAGGCTTTGGCCCAGGCCCATGTAAGTACACAAACAAGGTAAAGCCTGGGCCAATTGTTAAAGCCCTAAAGCTCAAATGTCCTGGAATTTGGCTGACTACTAGACCGACGCAGCTTCAGTTGAATCAAATAAAACACCCATCAAAATTACTACGTCTTTTTACTCAAATGAACAGAACATGGTTTGAGGATTAGATTATTTTAACTACTTAACTACTAGTCCGTTTTTACTAAAGGTGAAAGGGCAAATTAAGATGTAGCTTCGAATTCGACAACCAGATTGCGTAATAAGCCTTCAAGGATCATACTATTGGTCATACACTTCTACTAACGCTAACATGAACAGATTAAATAGTTCGAAACAGTCCAATGACTGAGGTACATTTAATTCGAGCAAACTACTGATCTAAGCCATTGATATAATATTGTTAGCACCTATATATAAAATAAAAAAACTAATTTGCATGATGTGAGTTACTGCAGTACCATACATGCTCAACTGGACATCAAAATCGATTTCAAATCCAACTATTTCTGACTTTTCTTTTTAAACATAAATGAACACTAAACTACACAGATACCCATTGTACTGAATTGCAGTTAGATAGTCACGAATTTGAAATGGTTGGAAACAGTCCAAAGGCAGTTCATTACAAGCTATAGATTCATTCATTCCAAATTACTTAAACAAACAGTGCTTATTACAATTCAAATCATTACATTCGATTATAAGAAAGATACAATAACTACTGAAGTTTTCCAATAAAATTAGGCTTCCATCTTCATTTCATTTCAGCTAAACTCTACATGATGTTGAGATTCAAAACATGTACCTGGATTGGAAAACAGGATAAGAAGAAGGAGAAATCAGCAGCAGGCAAGCAACAGACAATACAACAGCAATGGGATTCAGAACAACTCAACAACCAATTTTAAAAACCAGAATAACACTCGACCACAACCCAGAATGAGTTTGTAAACCAACAGCAACGCAAACACCCTAAAACAGATCCTGGAATGTCTTAACTGGACCCAAAAACTACTGGAAACCCAACCAGAAAAACCACTTCTGACTCCAATAAAGCCAAGCTCAACTAAAAGTGGAAAATGTGAAAGGATTCACTAGAAGTCAGAATCAATCCACGGCTTTTCGATGAAACAATAGGTTTTTGGTTTCCTTTTACTTTTGGGCAGCTTTCTATGTTTTTTTTAGCTCTCAATGTATCTATCCTTCCAAATACTCTCTGTATTTCTGTGTGTTCTCTCTTCAGCCCCCCTTTTTGCAGAGTGTTTCCCTCTCTTTTAAAATTTAACTACCCGACCAAAACCCCAAAAATCTGCCCATTTTCCACTAAGGAATGCTTTTTCTTATTTTCAGCCTCAATTCCCTCTTGTTCCCCATTAATTCATTAATTTAATGACAACTAATACTCCATTATCAGACTACTATCATTAAACAATTCCCTAACATTTTCTATTCCTAAAACAATCCCGAATCTTACAGTTACTGCTATGATTCTAATATGATGCTAAGCCTTCTTAAGTTATAACTGTCACTGATTTTTAACTGCTAAATTACCAGCTATAACCAATTCTCAATCAAATTCAAACTGTTATCCAAACAGAATTGAAGCAGTATGAGTCAAAGAAGGAGGTTCATGTGAAATATACAGAACAGGGGGTGACATATAAATGAACAAGCAGTTTGGTTCAAAGAGAGAACTGAATACATCAACAGGTTCATTTCAATCACAAAAAATCAAAACAGAAAGGAATAAACCTACTGGCATGAACCAAACTATTATCAGGTTATTCTAGCATTCAAGCGTGGAAACTAATTGACGACACTCATTTAATTGATTACACAGGCTATAACGTTTAGCAATTAACAACAAACAATCAGAATAAACAGGTAAACAGGTGATTCGAGACAAAAACAGGGGCTATAAGGAAACTAATTAATCGACGAATCTACTCATATTGATTATATAATTTACAACATATACCTAACAACGAACAGAAGAAAATTCGACCAAAAAAAGGTCTGTTTTGGGAAGAAGAACAACAATGAACAGAAAGAAAATAAAAACACTATAACAACACAAATGAGTAAAAATAAACCAAAATAAAAGAGAGAAAATACCTCAAAGATGAATTTGGGAACAGACAAACCCAAGTTCGAACTCAGACTGGATTTTTGGGGTCAAACTGACCTTAACCGAGTGTTCTCAACTAAGAACACTTCGGCTAAGGTCGATTGGACACCCAAAACCTCATCAATTTGGATAGATTCCCAGTTTGGAATTTCTAGGGTTCTTGGGGTCTGATTTGGGCTTCGAACGATTCTAGCTAGATTCGAACCAAACCAAGAGTGATTTGGTAATGAGGGAGGTCCGCGGATGCCAGGGTATGAATTTGGGCTTGGTTGGGGTAGGTTCGAGTTCTACTCGAATCTTCAAATGAAGATTCGAGAAGTTCCAGGTTGATTCGAGTCAAGTGGTTCATGGATTTGGATTGGGGGTGGTTAGATGCTTAAGGGGTGTCAATTTGGTGACTGGCGGAGTTGTTGCCGCCGGGTTTCAGGCGAAGGAGTGCCATGGCGGCTAGGGTTTGGGAGGGGGATCGTCTCTGATAGTGACGATGATGAACAGGGAAGGGAGGGAGGTGTTTGAATTGGGGGGGTGGGTAGGCGATTAAGCTTATATAGGGGCGGGGGTGATTTGATCTTGGCCGTTGGATCAAGCATGATCAACGGCCTGGATCAATTCACTTAAATAAACGTTGTCGTTTGGTTTATGTTATGAGACAGGGTCGGTCTTAGATGGGAATGGGTCGGGTTGAGAGGTAGCTTAGGACCGTCAGATCAAAGGGAAAGGACGGCTCAGATTTGTGCCACTTATACGGCATCGTTTGGTTGGTCCTGGAAACTGAACTGGACCGTTAGATTTGTTTGATCAACGGCCCAGATTTGAGGCACCTAAACGACGTCGTTTGGACTTCTGAGAGACCAGGTGCCTTGGACTGGGTCATGCATTGCTTTGGGCCTGATTTTTAATTTAAGCTTTTGGCCCAATCCGATTTTTCAACTCTTTATTTCAATTCTTCCTTTTCTTTTATTTTCTTTCATAATTCCTAATTACCAAAATTTTAAATTAAATTGTGAAACCAAAATTAACTTAAAAATACTAATTATCCCTTAATAATAATTATCACATAATATTAAATACCAATTAAAAACAAAATCACACAATTTGACATTATTTTTTATTTTTCGTTTTTGTAAAGCACACTTAATTACTCACAATTGTAGGAATAAATCCTACATGCAAAACGCGACATATTTTGTATTTTCATTAATTTAGACATACATAATCACGCACATAAAAATGCAAGTAATTACCAAAATATCACGAAAAATTCACAAAATGCACACTATAAAACAGACAATTTTTGTTTTGATTTTGTGGGAGTAATTCATGTGAGGCAAAAATCACGTGCTCACAGCTGCCCCTCTTTGCCCGTAAACACGAAGAGTTTTCGTGCAAAGACAAAGTGAGCGGATACGAGCGATTTTTGCCCGTTTGAGTACTCCGTGTAAAGCATTTTTTGAAAGATTTGACCGAACCTCTGCTTCAAAAGGTTTCCTACATATCCTTGGTTAAAAAGGAATCAGGTCACTGTAGTTCAGGAAGTTTTGGTAGCTATGACTACCATGAAGCTGTGATCTTGATGTCACTGTTGTTGTTGTTGCTGCTACTGCTTACTGACCTCCTTATTACACCAGGCTAAAACAAAAAATAAGAAGCTACACTAAACTAGTCTATGAATTACAAAACCTTTATCGAAATTTTCAGGCTTGTTCTTATCGCCTTGTTTTCTTGTCGGCTTGCTTCATCTGATGTTTCTTTATTTCTGTCTTGACATTGTCGGCCTTTCTTGATTGCCGAACTTGAACTTATGCTGTGGATCTTGCTGTAATCCTCCGCTTTACTGATTTCAACTTGAAATGTATTCCTCTGTTATACGGGTGGGCTCCCGACTTCAATCTTCAAACTTGAAAAGTAACACCTCCGTTCTACGGGCGGGCTCCCGAATGCAACAACTTAAAAGTAACACCTCCGTTCTACGGGCGGGCTCCCGAATGCAACAACTTAAAAGTAACACCTCCGTTCTACGGGCGGGCTCCCGAATGCAACAACTGAAAAGTAACACCTCCGTTCTACGGGTGGGCTCCCGAATGCAACAACTGAAAAATAAGACCTTCGTTCTACGAGCGGGCTCCCGAATGCAACAACTTAACAAGTAACACCTCCATTCTACGGGCGGGCTCCTGACTTCAACAACTTAAAAAGTAATACCTCCTTTCTACGGGCGGGCTCCCGAATGCAACAACTCAAAAGTAACACCTCCGTTCTACGGGCGGGCTCCCGAATTCGACAATCTTAAAAGTAACATCTACGTTCTATGGGTGGGCTCCCGAATGCAACAACTTAAAAGTAACACCTCCGTTCTACGGGCGGGCTCCCGACTGCAACAACTAAAAGTAACACCTCTGTTCTACGGGCGGGCTCCCGAATGCAACAACTGAAAAGTAACACCTCCATTCTATGGGAGGGCTCCCAAATGCAACAACTGAAAAGTAACACCTCCATTCTACGGGCGGGCTCCCAAATGCAACAACAGAAAAGTAACACCTCTGTTCTACGGGCGGGCTCCCGAATTCGACAATCTTAAAAGTAACACCTCCATTCTACGGGCGGGCTCCCGAATGCAACAACTTAAAAGTAACACCTCCGTTCTACGGGCGGGCTCCCGAATGCAACAACTTAAAAGTAACACCTCCGTTCTACGGGCGGGATCCCGACTGCAACAACTAAAAGTAACACCTCCGTTCTACGGGCGGGCTCCCGACTTCTTCTTTTGAAGCTGTGTTTATCGGCATTGTTCTTTCCTTGCCTTCTCACACCTTCCTTCCTTCGAACTTTTTCAAAATTGCTTTCCTTTATAATTTGCATTGATTTCCTCGTTCCTCCGATAAAATTTTCAACAATGGCAGAAAATTTTCTGCCCCAGTTTTGGTGATCTTCTTTGTGGCATGTCTTTCTGCCATCAACAACATTTCATTTCCCTGTTTCAAATCAAAGAAATTTTGTTAGTTTAAAACATGGTGAGTGGTCGTGCCACTCCTGCTGGGGATGGTTTTTCCCTTTCCGTTTTCCCTGCTCTGTGGTTCCAAAACTTGTTGGGGAATGATGTTATTTGCTGGGGATGATATTTCCTTTTCTTCCTTCCCCACTTTCTATTGTCCGATCCTCTTGGAGCTTGGTCGAAAATTTGTCGGGGATGCTCCTGCATCCGGATGATCTGCTGGGGATCCTCTCGAAATTTGGTCCACAATTTTCTCAACTTGTTGTTTTTCTGTTTTCCTCCATACTTTCCATGAAATTCTAGACCAATTCTCCACTTGGACTTGCAACAAACTTCTTTTCGTTTTATCGCCTTATCGTTGGCCTGTCTTATTCACATTTTGCTTTGCACCGTTTTGGCGACCGATAATAAACTCTGAAAAATCCTTCTAAAAAACAAATTGCTGGAGAAAAAGTCTTTAAACGAAGAAAAAGTAATGACTTTAAAAAGATAGAAAAGATCTTTCTAAACAAATGCTGGGAAAAAGAAAAGAAAAAGGACTTATCTGAATGATATGACCGATCCCAACGATCATGTCGTGCACTCCAGATTAATCAACCCAGTCTATTTGTATCAATCGATCTTTCTGACATCCTTATTTCGCTGGGGATGACAGGTACCCAATTTTTGCCGAATGCGGATTCTTTCCGCTACTCCTATCTTGTCGCCTCATAGTGCCCTTTGAGGGGTTTTCACTAATAAGACTCTCTAATTTCTCTCGACTTCCGTCGCCTTATGGTGCCCATGAAGGTTTTCACCGTAAGACTCTCTCATTTTGTTTCTCTCAGCTTTCGTCGCCTTATGGTGCCTGTGAAGGTTTTCACCGATAAGACTCTCTCATTTTTTTTTCTTTCTCTGCTAGGGATTGGAGTGTTACCGATAAGATTCTCTCCATTGGGGATTCTTTTGGTTATGAATTCCTTCAGCTCGTGATCCTCATTCAATCGGGGATCAGTGTGTTACTCTCGGCTTTCATTTGCCTGGCTTGGCACCTCTCGGATACTGATCAAAGAAAAGGATATCAAAATTCGAAATAACTTTGATGGGTAAAACATTACAACTCTTGGAATCAAACTTTTCCCAAAAGATTTTTAAAATATAACTTCTGCCCCAGTTTTCTTGCTTGGGGGATTTTTTTGATTTTTATTACACTTTGACCGAGTCGTGAGGCGCCTACGTATCCTCTTTGAGGAATCAGGTCGAACGTAGTTCACTCGATTCCTTTGTTTTTCTTGTGACTTTCCTTTATTTTATTTTTTTTGTTATTATTATTTTTTTTCAATATATATTTTTTTTCATTTTCATCAACGATTCCAAGAGAGGGGTATGAAAGAATAAGTGAGGCTCNTTCGGCCTCAGCGACTATCCGAAGGGACGAAATTTCAACCTTTGCTGGCATCACTGCTTCAGTTCTGTATACCAACGAATAAGGAGTTGCACCTACTGAAGTACGAATAGTAGTGCGATAACCCAACAATGCAAATGGTAGCTTTTCATGCCATTGCCTGGATCCTTCTACCATCTTTCTCAATATCTTCTTTATGTTTTTGTTGGCTGCCTCAACTGCTCCATTCGCCTTGGGACGATACGGGGTGGAATTACGGTGTGTAATCTTGAACTGTTGATAGACTTCTTTCATCAAGCTACTGTCAAGATTAGCACCATTGTCCGTGATGATCACCTTTGGGATCCCAAATCTACAGATGATATGGGAATGAACAAAATCCACCA
>MU753831.1:59840-123188 GCA_026770625.1 Nicotiana glauca
CTTCAAGGATCATACTATTGGTCATACACTTCTACTAACGCTAACATGAATAGATTAAATAGTTCGAAACAGTCCAATGACTGAGGTACATTTAATTCGAGCAAACTACTGATCTAAGCCACTGATCTAATATTGTTAGCACCTATATATTAAAAAAAACTAATTTTCATGATGTGAGTTACTGCAGTACCATACATGCTCAACTGGACATCAAACTCGATTTCAAATCCAACTGTTTCCAACTTTTCTTTTTAAACATAAATGAACACTAAACTACACAGATACCCATTGTACTGAATTGCAGTTAGATAGTCATGAATTTGAAATGGTTCGAAACAGTCCAAAGGCAGTTCATTATAAGCTATAGATTCATTCGTTCCAAATTACTTAAACAAACAGTCCTAATCACAATTCAAATCATTACATTCGATTATAAGGAAGATACAATAACTACTGAAGTTTTCCAATAAAATTAGGGTTCCATCTTCATTTCATTTCAGCTAAACTCTACATGATGTTGAGATTCAAAACATGTACCTGGATTGGAAAACAGGATAAGAAGAAGGAGAAGTCAGCAGCAGGCAAGCAGCAGACAATACAACAGCAATGGGATTCAGAACAGCTCAACAACCAGTTTTAAAAACCAGAATAACACTCGACCACAACCCAGAATGAGTTTGTACACCAACAGCAACGCAAACACCCTAAAACAGATCCTGGAATGTCTTAACTGGACCCAAAAACTACTGGAAACCCAACCAAAAAACACACTACTGACTCCAATAAAGCCAAGCTCAACTAAAACTGGAAAATGTGAAAGGATTCACTGGAACTCAGAATCGATCCACGGCTTTTCGATAAAACAATAGGTTTTTGGTTTCCTTTTACTTTTGGGCAGCTTTCTATGTTTTTTTTTTAGCTCTCAATGTATCTATCCTTCCAAATACTCTCTGTATTTCTGTGTGTTCTCTCTTCAGCCCCCCTTTTTGCAGAGTGTTTCCCTCTCTTTTAAAATTTAACTACCCGACCAAAACCCCAAAAATCTGCCCATTTTCCACTAAGGAATGCTTTTTCTTATTTTCAGCCTCAATTCCCTCTTATTCCCCATTAATTCATTAATTTAATGACAACTAATACTCCACTATCAGACTACTATCATTAAATAATTCCCTAACATTTTCTATTCCTAAAACAACCCTGAATCTTACTGTTACTGCTATGATTCTAATATGATGCTAAGCCTTCTTAAGTTATAACTGTCACTGATTTTTAACTGCTAAATTACCAGCTATAACCAATTCTCAATCAAATTCAAACTGTTATCCAAACAGAATTGAAGCAGTATGAGTCAAAGAAGGAGGTTCATGTGAAATATACAGAACAGGGGGTGACATATAAATGAACAAGCAGTTTCGTTCAAAGAGAGAACTGAATACATCAACAGGTTCATTTCAATCACAAAAAATCAGAACAGAAAGAAATAAACCTACTGGCATGAACCAAACTATTATCAGGTTATTCTAGCATTCAAGCGTGGAAACTAATTGACGACACTCATTTAATTGATTACACAAGCTATAACATTTAGCAATTAACAACAAACAATCAGAATAAACAGGTAAATAGGTGATTCGAGACAAAAACAGGGGCTATAAGGAAACTAATTAATCGACGAATCTACTCATATTGATTATATAATTTACAACATATACCTAACAATGAACAGAAGAAAATTCGACCAAAAAAAGGCCTATTTTGGGAAGAAGAAGAACAATGAACAGAAAGAAAATAAAACCACTATAACAACACAAATGAGTAAAAATAAACCAAAATAAAAGAGAGAAAATACCTCAGAGATGAATTTGGGAACAGACGAACCCAGGTTCGAACTCAGACTGGATTTTTGGGGTCAAACTGACCTTAACCGAGTGTTCTCAACTGAGAACACTTCGGCTAAGGTCGATTGGACACCCAAAACCTCATCAATTTGGACGGATTCCCAGTTTGGAATTTCTAGGGTTCTTGGGGTCTGATTTGAGGCTCGAACGATTCTAGCTAGATTCGAACCAAACCAAGAGTGGTTTGGTAACGAGGGAGGTCAGGGGAATGTCTGGTGTAAGTTTGGGGTCGGTTGGGGTTGGTTCATGTTTGGCTCAAATCTTCAAACGAAGATTCGAGAAGTTCCAGGAAGATTCGAACCAAACGAGTGGTGGAATCAGATTGGGGGTGGTTAGAAGGCCTTAGGGTGTTAATTTTATGGTCACCGGCGTTGTCGCCGCTGGGTTTCAGGCGAAGGGGAGGGGAGGCGGCTAGGGTTTGGGAGGGGGATCGTCTCTGATAGAGACGATGATGAACAGGGAATGGAGGGGGTGTTTGGATTGGGGGGCTGGGTAAGTGATTAAGCTTATATAGGCGCGGGGGTGATTTGATCTTGGCCGTTGGATCAAGCATTATCAACGGCCTGGATCAATTCTCTTAAATAAACGGTGTCGTTTGGTTTATGTTATGAGATTGGGTCGGTCTTGGATGGGAACGGGTCGGTTTGAGAGGCAGCTTAGGAACCGTCAGATCAAAGGGAAGGACGGCTCAGATTTGTGCCACTTATACGGCGTCGTTTGGTTGGTCCTGGAGACTGAACTGGACCGTTAGATTTGTTTGATCAACGGCCCAGATTTGAGGCACCTAAATGACGTCGTTTGGACTTCTGAGAGATCAGGTGCCTTGGACTGGGTCATGTATTGCTTTGGGCCTGATTTTTAATTTAAGCTTTTGGCCCAATCCGATTTTTCAACTCTTTATTTCAATTCTTCCTTTTCTTTTATTTTCTTTCTTAATTCCTAATTACCAAAATTTTAAATTAAATTGTGAAACCAAAATTAACTTAAAAATACTAATCATCCCTTAATAATAATTATCACATAATATTAAATACCAATTAAAAACAAAATCACATAATTTGACATTAAATGTAAAAAAATGCGAAGTACATTATTTTTTATTTTTCGTTTTTGTAAAGCACACTTAATTACTCACAATTGTAGGATTAAATCCTACATGCAAAAATGCGACATATTTTGTATTTTCATTAATTTAGACACACATAATCATGCACATACAAACGCAAGCAATTACCAAAATATCACAAAAAATTCACAAAATGCACACCATAAAACAGACAATTTTTGTTTTGATTTTGTGGAAGTAATTCATGTGAGGCAGAAATCACGTGCTCACACTGTTATCACAAGTACTATTTCAGTCTTCCACAGGGATGCCTCAGTCTTATTTGATCCCGGTTCCACCTATTCCTATGTGTCTTCATATTTTGCTCAACATTTGGGTACGACCCGAGGGTGTCTTACTTTACCTGTTCATATATCTAACCCGGTGGGTGATACTATTATTGTAGACCATGTATATCGATCGTGTTTGGTGACTATTGGGGGGTCTAGAGACCCGAGTTGATCTATTGCTATTGAGCATGGTGGATTTTTATGTTATTTTGGGCATGGACTAGTTATCTCCGTGTCATGCTATTCTAGACTGTCATGCCAAGACAGTCACTTTGGCTATACTGGGTGTTTCGAGGATCGAGTGGCGTGGCGTGACTGACTATGTTCCTAGCAGGTTGATTTCCTTCCTAAAGGCCCGGTGTATGGTTGGGAAAGGTTGTCTTTCATATTTTTCTTTTGTGAGGGATATTGGAGCCGAGACTCCTAGCATTGATTATGTCCCGGTTGTGAGGGAGTTTCCATATGTGTTTCCTGCAGACCTGTCGAGCATGCCACCGGACAGGGACATTGATTTTGGTATTGACCTGATGTCGGTCACTCAGCCCATTTCCATTCCTCCGTATCGTATGGCACCAACGGAGTTGAAAGAATTGAAAGATCAACTTTAGGAACTTCTAAATAAGGTGTTCATTCGGCCTAGTGCGTCACCATGGGGTGCACCGGTTCTATTTGTGAAGAAGAAGGATGGAACCATGAGAATGTGCATTGACTACAGGCAATTGAACAAAGTAACGGTGAAGAACAAATACCCCCTGCCTCATATTGATGATTTATTTGACCAGCTTCAGGGGGCGAGAGTATTCTCCAAGATTGATCTCCGTTCAGGCTATCACCAGTTGAAGATCAGGGATTCAGATATTATGAAGACTACTTTTAAGACTAGATATGGGCACTATGAGTTTCTTGTTATGTCATTTAGGCTGACCAATGCCCCAGCAGCATTCATGCACTTGATGAATAGTGTATTTCGGCCGTATCTGGATTCATTCGTGATTGTTTTTATTGATGATATTCTGCTGTACTCGCGTAGCCAGGAGGAGCATGCACATCATTTGCGAGTTGTATTACAGAGATTGAGGGAGGAGAAGCTTTATGCAAAGTTCTCCAAGTGCGAGTTTTGGCTCAGTTCAGTAGCTTTCGTGGGGCACGTGGTGTCCAGCAAGGGTATTCAGGTTGACCCGAAAAAGATAGAGGTGGTGCAGAGTTGGCCTAGACCGACCTCAGCCATAGAGATTCATATTTTCCTTTGGTTGGCAGGTTATTATCGCCGGTTTGTTTAGGGATTTTCCTCTATTGCATCGCCCTTGACCTAGTTGACTCAGAAAGGTGCTCCATTTGTATGGTCGGACGAGTGCGAGGAGAGCTTTCAGTAGCTCAAGACAGCTTTGACCACGGCTCCAGTATTGGTTTTTCCCTCAGCCGCAGGTTCTTATACTGTATATTATGATACTTCGAGAGTTGGATCGGATGTGTATTGATGCAGGAGGGTAGAGTTATTGCTTATGCTTCTCATCAGTTGAAGCCCCACGAGAAGAACTACCATGTACATGATTTGGAGTTGGCTACTATAGTTCATGCTCTGAAGATTTGGAGGCACTACTTGTATGGCGTATCTTGCGAGGTATTCACCGATCATTGCAGTCTTCAATATCTATTCAAGCAAAAGGATCTTAATTTGAGGCAGTGGAGGTGGCTAGAGTTACTCAAGGATTATGATATTACCATTCTGTATCACTCGAAAAAGGCCAATGTAGTGGCCGATGTTTTGAGCTGGAAGGTGGTTAGTATGGAGAGTTTGGCGTATATTCCAGTTGGGGAGAGGACCTTTGCAGTTGATGTCCAGGCTTTGGCCAATCGGATGGTAAGGTTAGATATTTTGGAGCCTAGTCGGGTGCTAGCTTGTGTGGTTTCTTGGTCTTCCTTATATGATCGCATTAGAGAGCGCCAGTATGATGATCCACGTTTGCTTGTCCTTAAGAACAGGGTTCAGTATGATGATACCAGGGATGTGACCATTGATGGTGATGGCGTGGTGAGGATGCAGGGCCGGATTTGCGTGCCCAATGTGGATGGGCTTCGAGAGTTGATATTGGAGGAGGCCCACAGCTCGCGGTATTCCATTCATCCGGGTGCCACGAAGATGTATCAGGATCTGAGGCAGCACTACTGGTGGAGGATGAAGAAGGATATAGTAGGGTTTGTAGCTCGGTGTCTCAACTGTCAGCAGGTAAAGTACGAGCATCAGAGGTCGGGCGGTGTACTCCAGCGGATGAGTATTCCCGAGTGGAAGTGGGAGAGGATTACTATGGATTTTGTGAGCGGTCTCCCCCGGACTTTGAAGAAGTTCGATTCGATTTGGGTGATTGTGGATCAGCTGACCAAGTTCGCGCACTTCATTCCAGTATGTACTACCTATTCTTCGGAGCGGCTGGCAGGGATCTTTATCCGGGAGATTGTCCGATTGCATGGGGTTCCAGTGTCTATTATCTCAGATAGGGGTACTCAGTTCACTTCTCATTTCTGGAGAGCTTTTCAGCGGGAGTTGGGTACGCAGGTAGAGTTGAGCACATCATTTCATCCTCAGATGGACGGGTTGTCCAGGCGTACTATTCAGATATTGGAGGACATGTTACATGCATGTGTTATTGATTTTGGAGGTTCTTAGGGATAGGTTTTTGCCGCTTGCCGAGTTTGCCTACAACAACAGTTATCAGTCGAGTATTCAGATGGCTCCGTATGAGGCGTTGTACGGGAGGTGGTGTAGATCTCCTATTGGATGGTTCGAGTCCGGCGAGGCTAGGTTATTGGGGACTGAGATGGTTTAGGATGCCTTAGAAAAGGTGAAGCTGATTCAGGAGCGGCTTCATACATCACAGTCGCGTCAGAAGAGTTGTGCAGACCGGAAGGTTCGAGATGTGTCATATATGGTGGGGGAGAAGGTCTTGCTGAATGTTTTGCCCATGAAGGGTGTTATGCGGTTTGGAAAGAAAGGGAAGCTAATTCCGTCATTCATTGGACCTTTTGAAGTACTTAGGAGGATTGGGGAGGTGGCTTATGAGCTTGCCTTGCCACCCAGCTTGTCGGGCGTGCACCCGGTGTTTCATGTATCTATGCTTCAGAAGTATGTTGGGGACCCGTCTCATGTATTGGATTTCAGCACCGTTCAGTTGGATGATGATTTGACCTATGCTGTGGAGCCAACGGCTATTTTAGGTCGTCAGGTTCGAAAGTTGAGATCAAAGTATATAGCTTCAGTAAAAGTGCAGTGGAGAGGTCAGCACGTGGAAGAGGCTACTTGGGAGACCGAGCGGGAGATGGGGAGCAGATATCCTCACTTGTTTGAGGTTCCAGGTATGTTTCTTGACCCGCTTGAGGACGAGCATTTATTTTAATTAGGGAGGATGTGACGACCCGGCCCGTCGTCACGTGAGTTACCGCCCCATTTCCCTATCTTATGTTTCTCTATGCTTCATTATCGGTATTTGATGTGATCGAGTTGATTTGGATTGGTTTGGTAGGAAATGAGACACTTCGTCTCTTAAAGAAAGGCTTGTTTTGGAAAAGTCAACCGGATTTTGACTATTGAGTTAGAGGGCTCGGATGTGATTTCCAGTGATTCGGTTAGCTTCGAGGGATGATTTGTGACTTAGGAGTGTGATCGGAAATGATTTTGGAGGTCCGGTGTAGAATTAGGCTTGAATTGGCAAAGTTAATATTTTGGCGAATTCCGGTTGATAGGCGAGAATTTGATCCGAGGGTCCGAATGGAATTACGAGAGTGTTTGTAGCTTCGTTAGATGATTTTGGATGTGTGTGCAAAATTTTAGATCATTCGGAGGTGTTTTGGTCGGGTTTTTGATCAAATGCGTAATTCGGAAGTTTTTGAGAAACTTAGGCTTGAAATCGATGAGAATTGATGATTGTAGCGTTGTTAGATGTGTTTTGATGATTGGAGCAAGTTTGAATGGTTTTTTAGGATGTTTTGGCGCTTTTGGTTGAGATCCCGGGGGCCTCCGAGTGATTTTGGATGGCTATGGGGATGAATTTTGGGTTGGGAGATTACTGTAGGTACTTGGTATCTGGTATTTCCGCATCAGCGGAAAAGGAACCGCAGATGCAGCGGCACATGTGCGGAAAAAGGATCGCAAATGCAGTCATTCTCCTAGGAAGGAAAAGCCGCAGATGCGAAAGGGAAACCGCATCTGCGAGTTCGCAGATGCGGTAATTTTGTCGCAGGAGCGAAAGGGGCTGAGTCAGGTGTTTTCGCAGAAGCGGAAGGTTATCCGCATATGCGGGGTTCGAAAATGCGGAAGGGTGACCGCAGAAGCGGTCTTGGATTTTAAATGAGGATCCACATAAGCGAAAAATAACTGCAGAAGCGGTACTCGCCAATGCGGAAATGGGACCGCAGATGCGAAAATCCCTGTTATCAGAAGGGTTTTTAAGCTTATTTTGTTCCGCGAGCTCAAGTCCATTTCCACCATTTTTATGCAACCTTGAGAGCTATTGGACGGAATTTGAAGGGGATTTCTTCTATGTGTGATTGGAGGTAAGTTCCTTGGCCTAAATACATGAATTAATGGTAGAAATTACATGGAAATTTGTGGAAATTCATCAAAAGAGGGACTAGGGCTTGGAAATTTAGTATTTCAAAGTGGAATTTGAGGGGCCAAATGGACTCCGATTTTGGTAAATTTGATATGTATAGACTCGTGGCGAGATAAGGAATCCGGTGATGTTAATTTTCGGATTTTTCGAGAAGTGGGACCGGGGCTCGGGTTTTGCCAACTTTGTAAATTTCGATATTTTTCGAGTCTTTTCGATTGGGTTGTGTTCCCTTAGCCTATTGTAACGTATTCCTATTATTTTGATCAGATTCGACGCTTGAGGGGGTTGATTTGCGAGGCAGGGGTATAGTGAGCTAGGACTTTGGCCAGCTTGAGGTGAGTAATGGTTATAAATGATGTTCTGAGGGTTTGAAATCCCGGGTTTGCACAACGTATTGCTATGTTGAGGTGAGACACACGTTGTATGATGAGTGTGGGGTCCATTACTGCTGAGGATTAGGACTTGGTCCATCCCGTTTGATGATTTTACTATATTTCTGACTGGGATTTAATTGATATCATTATAGTCTGGGCTAGTTACCATGTTTGGGGCCTTGTGCCGACCGGTAGAACCCTTAGGGGAAATTGTACATGATTGACCTCATTGTACTTGTTAAAAACATACCCTCAGTCATGTTTTTAACTGTTAAACATAATAAGAACCGGCTTAGAAATTGATTAATCCAAATGAGAGTAACGTGTGGGTTGGGAACCCTGTCTTATCTTAGTGTGCTCGAGAGGCCAAGTCTATATTGACTGAGAGGGGTTGAGAACCACATTGCGAGGGTATTTGATATGCTCTGGATCGGGCTGCATGCCGCAGCAGTATATATTTATACGAATCGGGCTGCACACCGCAGCAGTATATTATCCGATCGGGCTGCACGCTGCAGCAGTATATTATCGGATCGGGTTACACGCCGCAGCAGTATATTTATATGCATCGGACTGCACGTCGCAGTAGTATAGCGCTTGGGCTGTAGGAGCCCCTCCGGAGTTTGCACACTCTAGTGAGCACAGTCGACTATTATTATTGGATCGGGTTGCACGCCGCAGCAGTATATATATATATGTGTGTGTGTGTGTGTATATATATATATATATATATATGGATCAGATTGCGCGCCGCAACGGTATAGTTAATATTTCGGTTATAGTGAGGAGTAAATGAGTTGAGTACTCGCTTAAAGAATTTTTACCTGACTTCTTCATTCAGTTGTTGTTTAATGTTCTTAGTGCTTTGATATAGAACTGCTTAATGCTTTTTACGAGATTTCTTTTCGTCAGTCATTATTTATTGCTATTACTCACTGAGTCGGAGTACTCACTTTACTCTCTACACCATATATGCAGATACAGGTATTCCGGAGGAGTAGATCGAGCTATTGCTGCTATTCAGATCTCACCAAGAGTTATCGAGGTAGCTGCATGGCGTTCGCAGACCCGATTTCTCCCTCTGTCCTCTTTACTTTCAGCATTTTAGACTATCTTTTGTTTAGGCTATTCCTCAGACTTGTATTAGAGCCTCTTGACTCGTGACACTAGATCGGTGGGATTTGCAATGTTATTTTCTTGATTTCCGCACATTTTATCTACTGTTACAGATTTATAATCATATTAATTTGGTATTTAAATAATGTAAATTGGTAATGAACTCTAACTGAGGGATTGAGAGTATTGAATTGGTCGGGCTTGCCTAGCACTGTGTTGGGAGCCATCACGATCGGGGTTAGGGTTGTGACATTTATTTTCAAAACTCATGTTTGGCCATAAATTTTGCTCATATTTTGGCCAAATTCCAAATCAAAAATTTCAAATTCCAAAATCAGCTATTGAGCTGATTTTGGGACAAAATCCCAAAACTTGGGAATTATATACACGTTTTTTCAAAATAAAGTTGGAAAATATGTTTTGAAAGCGTATGTCCAAACACATTTTCATCTTCAAACCAAACTTCACCCAAATCAGATTTTTCAAAATAAATTTAGGATCGATGGCCAAACGCTAGCTTAGATTCTTCAACACTCACTCTCTCTGTATGTGTGAATTTGTCAAAAGATTTACTTAATTATAATGTAGGAAGTAAAGTCTATAGAGTTTAAGTTATGCATATCGTCAGCATAAAAACTATTACACAATCAGATCCCTCACAAGGTAATTACTTAGAGATTAACTAATTTTATGTGTGTGTGTTAAATGGTCTGGTTCCACTTAGTAGCCCAAATCCGCCCCTTTAACATGCATGTACGCTTTAGCTACTAAGTTTCGAAACAACCCATAGGCTTACTTCGAAGTAGCTAGGAGCTTGAACTCAAGTATAAGAATGAGTCTTATTAGGTTTTCCCTGGGGGAAGGCTCCCCCAAACCCCCGTGAGTCCCGTCATGCCCTGCCTTGAACTAGAAGGAGACAAGGGCGAGGCACCGAACATGCTATAAGAGAGTAGCTGCCAACATCCGCTTTTCACTCAAGAAACTGGTGAAAGTCCTTTCCCTTTGCTGCAGCTTTCACTGTCCCACTCCTCCTCAGACCAGACTGGGCTACATTGCCGTACCTTCATACCTTCGCCTCGATGTCCTGTCTTAAGATTCCCCCGAGCTACTTTATATATATATATATTACAATTAGGTCACCCAATATATATTCTCATAAAACTTTTACATTACAATTAGGTCACCCAAAATATATTTACAGGTAACTCTTCATAATGAGTGAAATTTATATTCTTAAAAATAAAAACTTGAGCACAGCGTAAAACTCTTTACACCATTAGAACTTATGTTTCCAGTTTTATTATCAATGTAATTGGTCGATTAATCTGTATAATTCTATAATCTTAATAAATTCAGAAAGATATTTTATTTATTTATTGTTGTAGAAATGGAAGCTCAAGCTGATTCATGCACTTATATCAGTAATTCAGCAGGAACTTGTTATTCTTGCGCCTTCAGATGCAAAAACTTTGAGGGTGCCTTTGATGGAGTTTGTGATCAACATGAAGTTTGTTACTGTAGAACATGCTTATAATTATGTTCGTACTTATTTCTTAGCAGCGGATTTGTTAATTATGTATCTTTAATTGGATTTGTTTAGTCTAATACCTATGTTCTCAATGGATTTCTTAAGCTCTATTGAGTTTTTCTAAACTCCTATCAACTAGAAGAATTAATCCAAATAGCCGCCGCCGAATATCTTAAACTAAAAATAGCCAGCAAATATATTATATATATGTATAATATGTGTATTCGTATACGATATGTGTATAGCGGTATATAATCAATGTATAATCTATATATATATATCGACTAATGAAGGGATAAAAGGGAAAGATGAGAAAAATGAGTTATGGCATGATCATTTGGTAATTTAAAGTAAAAAAGTAGACGTCCATTATCTTTAATGATTAAATTAAAGTTTAAATATGATTAGTCAAGTAATATAATTATATAAGGATCAAAATTACAACAAAGCAATAACTCATGGATCGAAACTGCTATTTTCACTTATTTATCATCAGCTTTTATTTATATGAACGATATAATTGAGTGCTGATTACCGTCAAACCTCTCTATAACAACGTTATTTGCTCCGGATACTTTTGGATATTATAATAAAGTGTTATTATCGAAAACATATATCATAACATAATATGAAATTAAAATTAGTTTCATAAAAATTTAACTTTTATAAGTAAAGTATTATTATATAGAGATGCTACGAGGATTTACCATCCAATGATACAGAACCAAACATATCCTTTTTTAATTCCAACCCAATCACATTCACCTCTATAGCCTTCTCTTTTAACCTGCATGTCGAGTCACAATCGTAGGGAATTATGCATTGACCTTTAAATGTTCCACTCCACCTTTTACAAAGTCCAGCTTCCACTCTTCCCATTTCTGCATAAACAAATAGCGTATTACGAGTTCGGCAGAATTTAATAATTTTTATCCGAAAAATATATTCGTACATTTTTTTTTACTTAATATATATAAATAACTTATTCCGATCTAGTAAGTTGTCATGTCTCTTAAAATTTAAAACTCATAAATTTAAATTCCGATTGTCTTTATAAACCAATACATGTCAGAAATGATACCAACTTAAGAACTAGATTCTTAATTATGTAGGTGTGTTTGATACAAAAGAAAATATTTTTTAATACTTTACAGTGTTTGATTGAGGAGTGAAAAATAATTTTTATCTTTTAAAATTTATAGAAATATCAACAAATTAAAAATATTTTGCATGTGAAGCAAGAAATAAGAATGATAGTTAAAAGAGGTGATATATAATTGTCAAGAAACATAGAAAGAGACAATAATTAGGGGCGGAGCTAGCATACGTCTTGCGCGTTCGGTCGATCCAGTAATTTTTGTTCAAACTCTATATTTGTCTTAAGATATTCATTAAATATATATAAATTATTAATTTAGAACTCGATAATATAAACAGACTAGAATCTCGAACCCACAAAATTCAAATCCTGACTTTGCCTCTAACAAATCCTGACTTTGCCTCTAACAATAATGTATGAACTTAACGAACGTAGGATTCTAACAAAAAGTCAAACACACAAAAAGAACATGAAAATAAAGTAGCAATGTAAGTATGTAATAACTAATTGGAGAAATAAATAAGAAATTTTTCTTTTCACCAAAATAAATAAATAATAACATTTAATTACTTACTGTTGGAAGAAATAAGAACGAAGCTGAAAAGCACTAGGAAAAAAGTGAAATAGAGAATGCCAGATTTATCCATTAATACGTTTAATGGGGTAGTTTTCATATGTGATGAAAACCAAATAGCACAATATGCCTATATATATAGGAAAGGAAAATTATTTTTAAAAAAACAAGAATTAATCTCAACCACATCGCTAGTTCTCTCGAAAGAATTTCTTGGAATCACCCAAAATAATGATGAAATTATTTTTAATAGCTTCTAATTTATGTTTTTTCTTTTTGTTTGATTATTAACGAGTAGCATCTAATCCACCATGACTTAAATACCATTTAGTCTGTAACTACTAGATTTACTTTGCTCAGAGTTTCATTTATTTATTTACCTTGTTCAAGACCTACACTATTATTGTTATTGTTATTGTTTGACTTATGCACAAATTAAATACACAGTTAACTACTACCTCCGTTTACTTTTACTTGTTCACTATACTAAAAAATATATATCTATTTTTAGTTGTCTATTTTAGCAAATCAAGAGAAAGACAATCTTTTTTTTTTTCATGTTTTACCCTAATCATTAACTACTAATTCCTCAAATCATTTTTCAAGACTTTTTGAAATGCTATAATTATTGTTAGGAATTGTAAAATACGTACTTTATTTATTTTTTCTAAAAAAAGGTGCAAAGTTAAAAGTAGACAATTAAAAGTGAATGGGGGGAGTAAACAAATGCCTTAACTCCCTTTATTTCATTTTATGTAGCTGGACTCTGCGTAGAAGGCCAATCTGCATAATTTTTCTTGTGAATTCGAACATAAATTCTTTAAATTTTTAAAATAAAATTTATACTTTTACAAACTATATAAAAATAATATAAGTCATGATAGTTTTATAAAAGAATTTCTAAAGATGCTTGATATGGAGCCGCCTTTGTTAGGACCGCTCTACCCCCAATATGAAACTTTTTTAGTACAAAATTTAAATTTTATCAGACTCACTGTGATTAGCGGACAACGAATGAGAAAAAAATCCTCCTCAATAATAATAGTGACATATGAAATAAAATGAATAGAATATTTATTTGTGACATGGTAAATTTGGTTGCAAGAGGTTGACCGGACTGGTTTCCCCATTGTTAAAAGTTTTACAGCTTATACTATATATTTTCAAATATTACTTATATATCATCGACTTTTATTTTACATGAACAGTATATTAGACGGCTAAAATTATACCGTCTGTTATTTCATATGTGACGACAGGTTTGAATACCTCACTTGGCAATCAAAGATACACATGCAAACAAATCCTACGCTCCTACTCCAAGCACATACACCTCCATTAGCTGATGAAGAGAAGCGAGTCTTTGATCATTATTCACACAGAAAAGAGAGGAGACGAGAAAAAATCGAAGAAGGAAGAACGAAATTCTCAGACAAACACTTAGCTTTCTTCGGACTTCTCTATGTTAAAGTCCTTAAGTGTTTTGTATTATTTTGTCTCAGCCTTACACGTGGAAAGATCATGGAGGCTCACAATCTCTCCTCCTCAGCCGTATGATTTATATCAAACACATGTATATAAGGAAGCTTCTAAGAAGCTAAGCTCACGTGCTTCTCACATGAGCACACATGGGAAAGAATATTTTCAGTTTTTCTATTACATAGTAGACAATAGGAGTAGTACAAGTATATAGGAATATTCTTTATTTCTTATTTACAATAGGATAATTTTGTATATATAGATAGGTACATTATCAATACAAAGCAAAGAAAATTTTCTCAATTTGTTCTTCCTTTTCTATCATGGTATCAGAGAGCTGTAGCTCGATCGATTATTTTCTCTCAAAGTTTAGTATTCAGCCATGACAGGGGAAGAAACTCCTTCTACTCTCGTTGCCTCTGGTTCCACCAATCAAATAATTTCATAGGATGTCAATCATCCTTACTTTCTTCACTCCTCTAATTCTCCTGGTATGAGTCATGTTACCACACCTTTTGATGGTAGAGTCTTTGCAGGTTGGAGGAGATCAATTCTTGTAGCTCTTTCAGCCAAGAATAAGATAGGCTTTATAAATAGTGTACATGAGGAACCAAAGCCTAATGCAAAATATCACCCTCAATGGAGCAGATGCAACTTCATGGTCACTTCCTGGCTATTGAACTCTTTGTCCAAAGAGATAGGTGACATCGTCATCTATTCAAAATCTGCAAAGGACATGTGGAATAGTCTTGAACACATGTTTGGGCAGGCTAATGGAGCCAAGGTGTACCAGTTGCAAAAGAAAATATCAATATTAGTTCAAGAAAATAACAGTATTTCTGGTTACTTTACCACTCTTAAGAAATTATGGGATGAGCTTGACTCACTCAACTCTCACGTAGTATATTCTTATGACTATGTTTGTGATGGAAAAAGAAAAGTTACAAAGTTTCTAAAAGACCAAAAAATTATTTAGTTCCTAATGGGACTAAATGATGTCTATTCACAAGCTAGAGGAAATATCCTTATGATGAATTCATTGCCTGGAATAGATTTTGCTTACTCACTACTCCTGTAAGATGAGAATCAAACGGTGATATGTGCAAGGCCATAGTTTAATGCAGATGCTTCCTCTTTCATGGTAAGAGTTTAAGGAAAAGCACCACAGAGATACAACAATTAGGGACAAAAAAGGATGGACTAACTCACAAAAGGTCAATAGCACACAACGGAAACCTAAGGGAAGGAAAGCAAAATTTAATCCCAATGTGAGCTATACACACTGCATGAGGACTGGACATATCAGGGCAGAGTATTACAGCTTAAATGGTTTTCCTGATAATTTTTAATTCACCAGATCAAAACAGGTCAAGGCTAATGCTATAGTTGAAGGACAAGAAAATGACAATGTGAGCACTCAAAGCAATGATGGAACAACTCGTACTCAGCTTTTTAGCAAAAAACAGGTGTCTGAACTGATGAACCTAATCAAGCAGGCACAACTTTGAAATACAGCAACACCAGGAACTGCAATCAATGCAAATGCAGTGGTTAGTACTATACTTAAATATTTTGGAATTTGTTTGGCTACATTTGAAACAAAACCTGGATCATCGATTCAGCGGCTTCTAAGCATATGTGTTTTGTTCAAGTTGTTTCTTAACTTTAGTTCCACTTCTTGTTCCTGTACATATTAGCCTTCCTAATTCTTTTCAATTATATGTCACACACATAGGTAGTGTTCCAATTCAATCTGATATGATTCTTGAAAATGTCCTTTATGTTTCTTCTTTTAAATATAACTTACTCTCAGTTCATAAGTTGTGTGTCTAGTTTCATTGCTCACTCAATCTAACTTCTACTTGATACATCATGCAGGTCCCTTTAATGAGGAGGGGACAAGTTTTTGATGAATTAAAAGGAGTATTGTACCTGTTGGAGCCTAGTACACCTAGGATAGATTCTATATCTAGTTTAAATACTAATGTATTTTTAATTCCACAAGGAAGTGATTCCATTCTAGCTCCTAGTAAAGTTTCTTGTTCTGTTTCTAGTTCCAGCATAGAAATCTCCAATGTACTCCAATGGCATGCTAGATTGGGGCATTTACCATTTTTAGTAATGAAAAATCTTCATTTCATTCAATTTCCTTCCAATTTCAATTATGTGTGCGATATTTGTCCAAAAGCTAGACAAACTAGACTACTTTTTCCTTTGAGTCAAAACAGAACTCATAAAATCTTTTTTATCTTATTCATATTGATGTCTGGGGACCATTCAGAAGTGCCACTTACAATGGATATAAATATTTTTTAATGTAGTTGATGATTTTAGCAGAGGCACTTGGACTTTTCTTTAAGTTCCAAAAGCAATGGTTTTACAGTACTACGGTCTTTCTTATTTATGGTGGAGAGACAATTTGCAAGGAAATTTAAAAGAATTAGATCTGATAATACAATGGAACTAGGAAAGGGGTCTTTCCGGTCTAATTTTCTTTAGTCCCAAGGTATTTCACATGAGACTTCATGTGTAGAAACTTCCCAGTACAATGGGGTAGTCGAAAAAAAACATAGGCACATTTTGAAGGTGGCAATAGAATTGTATTTTCAGTCACAAGTTCCTATCAAATACTGGAGAGAGTGTGTTTTGACTGCTACATATCTAATTAACAAGTTTCCTTCCAGAGTTCTTAAAGGGAAAACACGTTATGAGATTTTATAATGACCTGTCTGGTCGTTTCAAGAGTTATTTACCGCTCCCCCCTTTCCTTCTCCTTTTTCATTCTTCAGCTGTATTTTGACTTACTGGATTAGTCGGTTCGGTCCGTAGAGGTTTTGAAGTGAATTGAGACACTTAGTCTTTTAGAAAAAGGTTTAAGTTAGAAAAGTTGATCGGATGTTGACTTATGTGTAAACGACCTCGGATTTGAATTTTGATAGTTTCGTTAGCTCCGTTAAGTGATTTTGAGCATAGGAGCGCGTCCGAAATATGATTTGGAGGCTCGTATTGGAATTAGGCTTGAATTGGCAAAAGTTAGAGTTTTGGCAATTTTGGTCGGCACTGAAAATTTTGATATTGGAATCGGATTGGATTTCCGAAAGTTGGAGTAGGTTTATGGAGATATTTCTGACTTGTGTACCAAATTTGAGGTCATTCAGATGTGATTTAGCGGGTTTTGACATCGTTTGTGGAATTCAGAAGTTTAGAAGTTCTTAGGCTTGAATTCGAGTGTAATTTGGTATTTTGATGTTGTTTTGGGTAATTCAAAGATTCGACTAAGTTTGTATGATATTATGGGATATGTTGGTATGTTCAGTTGAGGTCCCGAGGACCTCTGGTTGATTTCGGGTGATTAACGGAACAAGTTTAGAAATTGGAAGGGTTGCTGAAGTTGGAACTCAGCTGTCATAACTGCACCTGCGCGTGGGAACCGTAGGTGCGAGCGTAGAAGCGGACCTAAGGGCGTAGGTGCAAGGTGGGACCGCAGAAGTGTGATGAATTTCCGCACCTGCATAAGCGCTGATGCAGTTTTGAGGCCGTAGGAGCAAGTTCAGGATTTTAAGTGGGTTCCGCACTTGCGATGGATTATTCCGCAGGTGCGGCGTCGCAGAAGCAACATTTGGACTGCAGGTGTGGTATCGCTGGCCAGAATGTATAAATAGAAGACTTCGCAAATTTTTACTCATTTCCACCATTTTCAAGTTGGACCTTGGAGCTTTTGGGGTGATTTTTGAAGTGGATTCAAAGGTTTTCACCGAGGTAATTTGCTTGATCTCTATTATCATTAGCTATAGTGTTTTTCCGTTGATTTCCCACCTAATTAATAGGATTTTGAAGTGAAATAAGGGGTTAGGGATTAGGATTTTGGAGAGAGTAATTTGGGGATTTGAAGGATCAAATGATGTTGGATTTCAATGAAATTGGTATAGGTAGACTCATGAATGAATGGGCTTTCTAGTTTTGTGATTTTGTCGTATTTTGAGACGTGGGCCCGGGGGCCGAGTTTGAGTGAATTTTGGGATTTGGCCTATTATTTGATATTTTTCTTGTGTGATTGGTTCCTTTAGCCTATATTGATCGTATTATATTGCTTGTGGCTAGATTTGGGGCGTTCACATGCCCTGGCTCTTCTTCTTATTCTCCAATTGTATTTTAGTTGATTCTTTAGGCATTGTAATAGACTATGTATTTCCCTAGATGCTCATGCACTCAGTGACACCCTGGTTTTGGTTTGGATTGTATCTATTAGATTGTCGTGGCATGAACAAATTTCTTCACTTCGATTCTGCCCCTAAAGCTAGCTCCTACTCCTCCTCCTTCTCCTTTAAGATAGTATCCTCCTTGGTCCTTTTTACATACCATTCTCGGATTCTTGGAATTTCTTATGTTTCAAATAGTTCTTTAACTGTTAAAAGCTTTCGTTAATGTTTTCAAACTTATTGTTATTGTGTTAGTTGTTGAGTTGAGGCTGGCCTAGTTCCACGATAGGCTCCATCACGACGGGTTGAGTTTTGGGTTGTGACAAGTTAGTATCAGAGCCTAGGTTACATAGGTCTCACGAGTCATGAATGGTTTTAGTAGAGTCTTGCGGATCGGTACGGAGACGTCTGTACTTATCTCCGAGAGGCTGCAGAACCCTTGGGAAACTTCCCATTCTTGAATTTTTATCGTGCGAATCTATTGATACTTGTAACTAAACTTTTGTTATTCTATTCTCTCACAGATGGTGATGACACGTGCTACCGGTCAGGACGGATAGCCACCAGTTGGGGCCGCGAGAAGCCGAGGTCGTAGTAGAGGCCATGGTAGGGGCAGGGGTGTAACCCGCACAGTAGCTAGGGCAGCACCTGCAGATCCACCAGTTGCCCCAGTACAGGATCAGGTCACAGTTATGGATACACCAACGGGACCAGCTCAGGCACCAGCTGTGCCCTTCGTGATTTTAGGTCTTTAAGAGACCTTAGCTCAGATTCTGACTATATGAACCAGTCTTGCTCAGGCAGTCTCTGTTTCTACTATGGTAGCCACTTTCGGGACCGGGGGAGGCACTCAGACTCCCACCGCCCGTACACCCGAGCAGGTTGTTCAGGGACTTCAGACACCGGGGGCACCACCAGCCCAGCTGGTTACAGCTGCTCAGGACTATGTCGTTCTTGCCATGCCTGATGATGAGCAACATAGATTGGAGAGTTTTGGTAGACTTTCGCCTCCGACTTTCAACGGTGCTGAGGGCGAGGATGCCTAGGGTTTTTTAGATAATAGTTAGAGGATTCTCCGTATAGCAGGTATTTTGGAGACCAGTGGGGTCTCTTTCACTACTTTTCAGTTCTCTAGAGCTGCCTTTACTTGGTGGGAGGCTTATGAGAGGCATAGGTCGGTTGGTGCAGCACCGCTTATATGGCAACAATTCTCCATTCTCTTCCTGGAGAAGTATGTGATGTAGTCCAGCAGAGAGGAGCTGCGTAGGCAGTTTGAGCAGTTGCGTCAGGATGATATGACTGTGAGGCAGTATGAGATAAGATTCTTTGAGTTGGCCCATTATGCTATCTGGTTGGTACCTACAGATAGGGAGAGGATCAAGAGGTTCATTGATGGCCTCACATATCAGCTGCGGATTCTTTTGACTAGAGAAAGGGTGTTTGGCGCTTCTTTTGAGGATGTTGTTGACATTGCTAGGGATATAGTGTCGGTTTTCTTCTAGGAGCGAGTAAAGAGAGTGGCCAAGAGACCTCGTGGATCCGGTAGTTTTGGTGGTGTTCCTTCGGGAGGTCAGTTTCACCACGGCAGGGGTCGTCCCTTCAGGCATACTCAGATGGCTTGTCCAGTTCACTGTGGCGTATCATCTGGACATGGTTCTCACAGTTTTTAGCAGGGCTACTCATCTATCAATGCCCTTCCAGCTCAGAGTTCATCTCATACACCATCAGCTCAGGGTTCATTTATGCCTGGTCCTTCTAGCGAGTATCTCGGTGCTCGGGGCTCCCTTTAGTCCCTATTGCTAGTGGTTGGTAGGGGTTGTTTTGAGTGTGGAGATTTGGGTCATATCAAGAGGTTCTCTCCCCGCCTTATGGGAGGTTCATCCCATTAGAGGAGTCAGCCTTCGGCTTCAGCATCAGTTACTTCACCACTCACCCAACCAGCTCGGGGTGAAGGTCAGTCATCTAGGACTCGCCCTAGAAGGGGAGGCAGATCTGATAGCGGTTATGCCCATTTCTATGCACTCCCTGCCAGACCAGATGATATTGCTTCAGATGCTGTGATCACATATATTATCTTAGTTTGCCACAAGGATGCCTCTGTATTATTTGATCCTGGTTCCACTTTTTCATATGTGTCATCGTATTTGCTCATTATTTAGCTACGCCCCGCGAGTCTCTTGTTTCATTTGTTCATGTATCTACACCGGTGGGCGATACTATTATTGTGGACTGTATATCAATCATGTGTAGTGACTATTAGGGGACTAGAGACTATAGTGGATCTGTTGCTGCTTAGCATGGTTGATTTTGATGTGATATTGGGCATGGATTGGTTGTCTCTGTGTCATGATATTCTGGTCTGTCACGCTAAGACGGTGACGTTGGCTATGACAAGATTTCCATGGATTAATTGGCGAGGTTCGTCGGATATGTTCCCAGTAGAGTGATTTTATTCTTGAAGGCCCATCGGATGGTTGGGAAGGGTTGTCTTTCTTATTTGTCTTTTGTGAGGGAAGTTAGTGTAGAGACTCCTACTATTGATTCGGTTTCGGTGATGAGGGATTTTTTTTCCTTCAGACCTACCGGGCATGCTGCCGGACAAGGATGTTGACTTTGGTATTGATTTGGTATCGGGCACTCAGCCAATTTCTATTCCACCATATCGTATGGAACCGGCAGAGTTAAAAGAATTAAAGGAATAGCTTCAGGAACTCCTTGATAAGGGTTTATTCGGCCTAGTGTGTCACCTTAGGGTGCACCAGTTCTATTTGTGAAGAAGAAGGATGTCAGCATGAGAATGTGCATTGATTACAGGCAATTGAACAAAATCACAATCAAGAACAAGTATCCCTTACCTCGTATTGATGATTTATTTGACCAGCTTCAGGGAGAGAGAGTGTCCTCCAAGATTGATTTGAGGTTAGGGTATCACCAGTTGAAGATCATGGACTCGGATATTCTCAAGACAACTTTTAGGACCTGATATGGTCATTATGTGTTTCTTGTGATGTCTTTTGGGCTGACCAATGCCCCAATAACATTCATATATTTGATGAACAGTGTGTTCCAGCCTTATCTCGACTCGTTTGTTATTGTATTCATTGATGATATCCTGGTGTACTCTCGTAGCGAGGAGAAGCATGCCTAGCATTTGCGGATTGTGTTGCAGCGGATGAGGATGGAGAATCTTTATGCTAAGTTCTCCAAGTATCAGTTTTGGCTTAGTTCAGTGGCGTTCTTGGGGCACGTGGTGTCTAGTGAGGGTATTCAGGTGGATCCGAAGAAGACAAAGGCGGTCCAGAGTTGGACCAGACCGTCGTCAGCCTTAGAGTGTGATGGCCCAAACGATCACCACTTGTTTTAAGTTAAATTCTATGACTCCGAGTCCTTGAAAACCTTATTTAGAGTCACCTCAATTTGCGTGTGCACTTTGGGCATGTAGCCGGAAAGCTTAAATGAGAAACTATGTGAACAATGATAAGTTTTAACTATAAAATAAATTAATTTGACTTTGGTCAATGTTTTGGGTAAACGGACCCGGACCCGTAATTTGACGGTCCCGGAGGGTCCGTAGGAAAATATGGGACTTAGGTGTATGTCTGGAATCAAATTCCAAGGTCCCAAGCCCGAGAAATGAATTTTTGAAATAAATTATTTTCTGAAATTGTTTATAAGGTTTTGAAATAAAATTTGATTAGAACCTGATGGTATCGGTCCCGTATTTTGGTTCCGGCGACCGGTACAGATCTTATATAGGATTTAAGTCCTTCCTGTGAAATTTGGTAAAAAAACGGAATCCATTTGACGTGATTCGAACCTAAATTTGAAAATTTGAAGTTTTATGAAGTTTGAAAAAATTCATGGATTTTGAGGTTTAATTCGATGTTTATGATGTTATTTTGGTAATTTGATCGTGTGAATAAGTATATAGGATGTATTTGAGATTGTGTGTATATTTTGTCTGGAGCCCCGAGGGCTCGAGTGAGTTTTGGATTGGCCACGGGTTGCATTTTTTAAACTTAAATATTAGCTGGTATGAACTGACCTGCAGGCTTTGCAATTGCGAAGCCTGGCTCGCAAATTCGATCTTGCAAATGCGAAGGCTACCTCGCAAATGCGAAACAGCCCAGACCTGCTCCTTCATCGCAATTGCGATAATTCACATCGCAAATGCAAAAGTTTCCACGATGGCCAGGGATCGCAAATGCGATCAATGTATCGCTAATGAGATCATCGCAAATGCGAAGGTCCGGAATTTATGAAGGGTTCGCAAATGTGAACCTTGTTTCGCAATTCCCACATCTGAGAGGTCGGGGTTCGCAATTGCGAACCCCTGTTCGCATTTCCCATATCAGAGACCTGTAAATTTTTCACTTAAACGATTTTGAACCCCATTTTCATATTTTCTCAAACCCCAACACACTTAGGCGATTTTCCAAGAATCATTTCTTCTCCAACTCAATTGTAAGTAAATTTTAACCAACTTTCTTCAATCCTTATCATCTTTTAACATGATTACAACTTAATATCAAAGATTTTCATGGGAGAAATTGGGTGTTTTGGGTAGAACCTAGGTTTTTTTAAAATTAGGGATTTGGACCTCAATTTGAGGTCCGATTTCAAAAAAATTATATATTTGTGTTCGTGGGGGAATGGGTAATCGGGTTTTGACCACGTGGGCTCGGGGTGATTTTTAACTTTTTGGGTTTTTGGGAAGAATGATTGGAAAGCTATAATTAGGCATTGGATTCGAATTGTTTAGCATTATTTGATGTCATGAAGTCATTTATGTATAGATACAATTGATTTGGAGCCGAATTCGAGAGGAAAGGCGGTAATTGAGGATTGAGTTGGTCGTGGAAGTTCGAGGTAAGTGTTTGGTCTAACCTTAGCTTGATAGATTAGGAGTTCAGTCATATTTGCTACTTGCTTCTTGTTGAGTACGGCATATAGGCATGGCGACGAGTATCTATATGTTGGTGTCGAGTATGACCGTGATTCTTAAAATGAAAGTTGTTGTATTGTTAAATGACATTTCAGATGCCTTAATTAATGATCTACTATATTGAGTAAAGATTTGTTTATCCTCGTAGATCCTATTTATGGTTAAGCATTGTCATTAATTGAGATGAGTATAAGCTAAGTTAAGGTTGGTTATAGCTAATTCACCCTTGCTAGATGACTATTTCGATATTTTTGTTCCCTTGCCGGGGAGTTGTTATATTGCTTTGTTCCCTTGCCGGGATTTATTGTGATTATGTGATGACTTGAAAATGGGAGGGGGTGGTACACCTACCACAAGATATAATGAAAATGGGAGGGATTGGTATGCCTACCACAAGATATAATGAAATGGGAGCGGGTGGTACACCTACCACAAGAATTAATGAAATGGGAGCGGGTGGTGCGCCTACCATAAAAATTAATAAAATGGGTGCGGGTGGTACACCTACCACGAGAATTAATGAAATGGGAGTGGGTGGTACGCCTACCATGGGAATTAATGAAATGGGAGTGGGTGGTATGCCTATCTCGAGAAATAATGGAACGGAAGCGGGTGGTACGCCTACCACAAGATGTGAGAAATGGGATCGGGTTATACGCCTGCAACAAGATGAAATTGAAAGTGAAAGTTGCCTTTATTAAACTTTATCCATGTTGGAAATTGAATTATAGTTTCCTTATTGTTCTTGGATATTCTGTTGTATCTGCTATCCCCGTAGCATGTTTCCATTCCCCAGTTTTAACTGCTTATTACCTATTTACTTTCCCGCCATATATTATATAACTGCACAGGTTTATCTGGAGTCTGGTTCTAGCCTCGTCACTACCTCGTCGGGGTTAGGCTAGACACTTACCAACACATGGTGTCGGTTGTGCTAATACTACACTCTGTGCTCTTTTGCACAGATCCAAGTACTGGACAGCAGCAGTGCTCAGGAGCCAACCTTCAGTCCACCGAGACACCGAGGTAGCCTTGCAGGCGTCCGCAGGCCCGGCGTCTCCTCTATCTTATATTTTGTTCTGTTATCTCATGTATTCGAGACAAACAGTGTTATATTTCTTTCAAACTGTTGTATTTAGTACTCTTAGTAGTCTGTGGATGTTGTGACACCAGTTCTTGGGTAGAGGCATATGTTGATTTCCGTAGTATTGTTTAGCTTTTTTAATTTAAGTCTTCTGCTTTAAATTTCATATCTCGTTGTTATTGAAATATTTCTCGCTTGTTGTTATGATCCATAAAGGAATTAAAGTAAAAGAGTTAGCAGTTTAAGATTTTGTGGCTTGCCTAGCTTCTACGAGTATGCGCCATCACGACTCCCGATGGTGGGAAATCCGATTCGTGACAAGTTGGTATCAGATCTCTAGTTTACATAGGTCTCACAATTCAAGGACAAGCTTAGTAGTGTATGTATTTATCCCCTAGAGGCTACAGAGTTAGGAAAATCCCACATTTGTTCTTTCTTGTCGTGCGGTTTGGTTTCTCAATGCTAATTGAATTTCTACTCTGTTCTTTCGCAGATAGCGAGAGCACGCGCTTCCTCATCTACCAAGTAGCAGTACGAGCCCACAGCAGCTCCCACAAGGGGCAGAGGGTGAGGTAGGGGCAGAGATCAGCCCAGGGCAACACCCGTAGCGGAGCCTCAGGTCGATTTTGATGATGACAAGTTTCCAACCCCAGTAGTTCCGGTGGGCCCAACTCAGGTCCCAGAGGGGTTCATTGCCACCCCAGTTCTTCAAGATGCTCCGGTCCGTCTAGTGGGACTTATGGAAAGTGTCACCAGAGTAGGTTTACTTCCTGTAGCACCAGCCTTCTCTCAGGCTGGAGGAGGAGCCCAGACTCCTGCTACTCGCACTCCGGAGCAGGTAGCTCCCAAGATTCATAATCCAGCAGTTCATCCAGTTGGAACAGCTCAGCCGGGCATGGTAGCCCAGACAGGTGATGGAGTAGCTATGTCTGTCGATGCTTTATGGAGGTTTGACAGGTTAACCAAGCTCTCCACTACTACCTTCAGTGCTGCATCTACAGGATCCTCAAGATTATCTGAGCAGCTACCACGAGATTCTTAGGAACATGGGTATTGTTGAGACCAATGGGGTCGATTTTGCTACATTTCACCTATTTGGATCTGCCAAGACTTGGTGGAGGGATTATTGCTTAGCTAGACCAGTAGGATCGCTAGCCTTGACTTGGGAGCAGTTCACGTAGCTATTTCTGGAGAAGTTTCTCCCTATTACACAGC
The DNA here is from genome assembly GCA_026770625.1 of Nicotiana glauca. Classification (NCBI taxonomy): domain Eukaryota; kingdom Viridiplantae; phylum Streptophyta; class Magnoliopsida; order Solanales; family Solanaceae; genus Nicotiana; species Nicotiana glauca. The sequence continues at coordinate 85,354 of MU753831.1, forward strand.
GAGAGGCCTATCGGAGGACGTTTGAGCGTCTCTAGCAGGGATCCATGATAGTCACCTAGTACGAGACCAGGTTCATTGATTTGGCTCGCCATGCTCTTATTATACTCCCCACTGAGCGGGAGAGAGTGAGATGGTTTATAGATGGTCTTATTCAGCCGATTCGTCTTCAGATGGCTAGGGAGGTTGGGAGTGAGATTACTTTCCAGGAGGCGACCAATATGGCTTGTAGGGTTGAGATGGTATTATCATAGGGGGTGGTCACAGGGCAGACAAAGAGAACTCGTCAGTCAGGCAGACTCAGTGGTGCCTCGTCTGGAGGTAGAGATTCGTATGATAGGGGTCATCCTCCTAGGCCCTTTCAGTCAGCTCTTCAGGTTTCTCATGGTGCTTCAGGTAGCCGTGGTTCTCAGATGTAATATCCTGATCAATAGTCCTTCAGTGAACCACCAGCTCCTATCAGTGTACCACCGCTTCAGAGTTTATAAGGCCGTCAGCCGAGGGCTTGTCTTACTTATGGTGACACGAGGCATATTACTAGGTATTGCCCTCACGCACCGGGTGGCCCTTAGCAGCAGAGTTCACGTGCCATGATACAGGCATCAGGTATTCCACAACCCGTCCAGCCAGCTAGAGGTGGGGGTAGAGGTGTTAGAGGTGGAGGTAGAGGTCCTAAAGGTGGAGCCCAGACCGCTAGAGGTGGAGGCCAGCCGATAGCAGATCGACCTAGAGATATGGTTCAGGGTGGTGGGGTTCAGGGTGGTGGGGCTCAGCCCCACTGCTATGCTTTTCAGGCCAGGCTCGAGGCTGAGGCTTCAGATACAGTCATTATAGGTACGATTCTGGTTTGTGATAGAGATGCTTCAGTATTATTTGATCCAGGTTCTATGTATTCGTATGTATCATCTTATTTTGCACCGTGCCTGGTCATGCCTAGAGATTCATTGAGTGTTCCTATTTATGTGTCTATTCCGGTAGGTGACTCTATTGTGGTCGATCAAGTCCATCACTCTTGTATTGTAGTGATTGGGGGTCTTGATACTCGTGCAGACTTATTTCTATTAGAGATGAAAGACTTCGACATTATATTGGGGATGGACTAGTTATCACCCTACCACGCTATCTTGGACTGTCATGCCAAGACTATGAACTTAGCTTTACCAGGTATGCCTCATTTAGAGTGGAGAGGTACTCCAGGTCATTCTACTCGCAGTGTTATCTCATATGTGAAGGCTCGACATATGGTCGAGAAGGGGTGTTTGGCCTATTTGTCTCATGTTCACGATTCTAGTACTGAGGTCCCTTCTATTGATTCTGTGCATGTTGTTCGGGAGTTTCCTGAGGTTTTCCCGTTAAACCTGTCGGGTATGCCACCCAACATGGATATTGACTTTTGCATTGATTTGGCTCCAGGCACTCAGCCCATTTCAATCCCGCTATATCGTATGGTCTCGCTGGAGTTGAAAGAATTAAAGGAACAGTTGCAGGATTTGCTTGAGAAGGGTTTCATTAGACCTAGTGTTTCGCCTTGGGGTGCGCTGGTGTAATTTGTCAAGAAGAAGGATGGGTCAATGAGAATGTGTATTGATTACCGGAAATTGAACAAGGTAACAGTCAAGAATAAGTATCCACTATTGAGGATTGATGATTTATTCAATTAGCTTCAGGGTGCCAAGGTATTTTCCAAGATTGACTTGAGATCTGGCTACCATCAGTTGAGGATTAAGGAATCCGATATCCCTAAGATGGCTTTTCGCACTCGGTACGGGCATTATGAGTTTTTTGGTTATGTCATTTGAGTTGGCAAATGCCCCAGCAGCTTTTATGGATTTGATGAACTGAGTGTTCGGGCCTTATTTGGACTCATTCGTGATAGTCTTCATTGCTTATATATTGATATATTCCTACATCCAGGAGGAGCACGAGAAGCACCTTAGAGTGGTTCTTCAGACTCTGAGGGATAGACAGTTATATGCAAAGTTCTCCAAGTGTGAGTTCTGGTTGAGTTTAGTTGCATTCCTGGGTCATGTTGTATCAGCAGAGGGTATTCAGGTTGATCTGAAGAAGATTGAGGCAGTCAAGAGCTGGCCTAGAGCAGTATCAGCTATAGAGATTCGGAGTTTCTTGGGGTTGGTAGGCTACTATCGTCGGTTCGTGGAGGGGTTTTCATCTATTGTAGCCCCGATGACTAGATTGACCCAGAAGAATGTCCAGTTCAGATGGTCGGATGAGTGTGAGGTGAGCTTTCAGAAGCTCAAGATAGCTTTGACTACGTCACCGGTGTTGGTTTTGCCTATAGGTTTTGGGCCTTATACAGTTTATTATGATGCTTCCCGTGTTGGGCTTGGAGCAGTGTTGATGCAGGATGGAAAAGTCATTGCCTATGCTTCGAGGTAGTTGAAGATTCATGAAAAGAACTATCCAGTTCATGGTTTGGAGTTGGCAGTCATAGTTCACACATTGAAGATTTGGAGGCACTATCTGTATGGCGTGGCGTGTGAGGTGTTCACGGATCATAAGAGTCTTCAGTACTTGTTCAAGCAAAAGGAGTTGAATTTAAGGCAGAGAAGGTGGTTGGAGTTGTTCAAGGATTATAATATCACTATCTTATATCACCCGGAAAGGCCAATGTGGTAGCCGATGCTTCGAGAATAAAGTCAGTAAGTATAGGCAGTCTTGCTTACATTCTGGTCAGTGAGAGGCTTCTTGCTTTGGATATTCAGGCTTTGACCAATCTGTTTGTAAGGCCGGATGTTTCTGAGCCCAGTCGTATGTTAACTTGCATGGTTGCTCGATCTTCTTTACTGGAGCGTATCCGTGATCGGCAGTATGATGATCCCCATTTGTGTGTCCTTAGAGACACGGTGCAGCACGAAGGTGCCAAGCAATTTACTTTAGATGATGATGGAGTTTTGAGATTGCAGGGTCGACTTTGTGTGCCTAATATGGATGGGCTCCAAGAGTTGATTTTAGAGGAGGCCCATAGCTCTCGGTACTCTATTCATCCGGGCGACGCAAAGATGTATCAGGATTTGCGGCAGCATTAGTGGTGGTTTAGAATGAAGAAGGATATCATTGCATATGTGGCTCGGTGTTTGAATTGCTAGCAGGTTAAGTATAAGCATCAGAGGCCTGGTTAATTGTTTCATAGGATCGAGCTTCCCGAGTGGAAGTGGGAGCGGATCACTATGGACTTTGTTACTAGACTTCTGCTGACTCGGAAGAAGTTTGATGCAACATGGGTCATTGTTGATAGGCTGACCAAGTCAGTGCATTTCATTCATGTGGCAGTCTCCTATTCTATTGAGAGGTTAGCTGAGATCTATATTCGGGAGATTGTTCGCCTTCATGGTATGCCCGTATCTATCATTTCGGACCGGGGTACGCAGTTTACCTCACGCTTCTGTAGGGCAGTTCAGCGAGAGTTGGGCACACAAGTTAAGTTGAGTACAACATTTCATCTCAGAAGGACGGTCAGTCCGAGCGGACTATTTAGATTTTAGAGGATATGCTCCGAGCTTGTGTCATTGACTTCAGAGGTTCGTGTGATCAATTTTTGCCTTTAGTAGAGTTTTCCTACAACAACACCTACTAGTCGAGCATCCATATGGCTCCTTATGAGGCTTTGTATGGTGGGCGGTGTCGATCTCCGGTTGGATGGTTTGAGCCGGGAGAGGCTCGGTTGTTGGGTACGGATCTGGTTCAGGAGGCCTTGGACAAGGTCATGATCATTCAGGATAGGCTTCGTTCAACTCAGTCCAGGCAAAAGAGTTATACAGACCGCAAGGTTCGAGATGTGGCTTTCATGGTCAGTGAGCAGGTATTGCTTTGACTGTTGCCTATGAAGGGCGTGATGAGATTTAGGAAGAAGGGCAAGCTTAGCCCTAGATTCATTTGTATATTCGAGATTCTTGATACAATGGGAGAGGTGGCTTATAGGCTTGCATTGCCACTGAGCTTATCAGTTGTTCATCCACTGTTTCATGTGTCCATGCTTCGGAGGTATCATGGCGATCCATCCCACGTGTTGGATTTCAGCACTGTCCAATTGGACAAGGACTTGTCTTATGAGGAGGATCCGGTAGCTATTCTAGACCGGCAAATTCGTCAGTTGAGGTTGAAGAGTTTCGCTTATGTTCATGTTTAGTGGACAGGTTAGCCTCCTGAGGCATCGACCTGGCAGTCCGAGTCCGATATGCGGATCCATTAACCCCATCTTTTCCCCGACTCAGGTACTTCCTTCTTTTGTCCGTTGCTGGACGAACAATTGTTTTAGAGGTAGAGAATGTGATGGACCAAACGGTCATCACTTGTTTTAATTTAAATTCTATGACTCCGAGACCTTGAAAACTTCATTTAGAGTCACCTCAATTTGCGTGCGTAGTGCGAGCGCATAGCTGGAAAGCGTAAATGAGAAACTGTGTGAAAAATGATAAGTTTTGACTATAAAATGAATTAATTTGACTTTGGTCAACATTTTGGGTAAACAAACTTGGACCCATAATTTGACGGTCCCGAAGAGTCTGTAGGAAAATATGGGACTTGGGCATATGCCCGGAATCCAATTCCGAGGTCCCAAGCCCGAGAAATGAATTTTTGAAATAAATTGTTTTCTGAAATTGTTTATAAGGTTTTGAAATGAAATTTGATTAGAACCTAATGGTATCGGGCCCGTATTTTGATTCCGGTGACCGGTACAAGTCTTATATGGGATTTAAGTCCTTCCGGCGAAATTCGGTGAAAAACGGAATCCATTTGACGTGATTCGGACCTAAATTGGAAAATTTGAAGTTTTATGAAGTTTGAAAGAATTCATGGATTTTGAGGTTTAATTCGATGTTTATGATGTTATTTTGGCAATTTGATCACGCGAATAAGTCTGTGGGATGTATTTGAGTTTGTGTGTATATTTAGTATGGAGCCTCGAGGGCTCGGATGAGTTTTGGATAGGCCACGGGTTGCATTTTTTAAACTTAAATATTAGCTGGAATGAACTGACCTGCAGGTTTCACATTTGCGAAGCCTGGGTCGCAAATGCGAGCTCACAAATGCGAAGGCTACCAAGCAAATGCGAAACAACCCAAACCTGCTCCTTCATCGCAATTGCGATAATTCACTTTGCAAAAGCGAAAGTTTCCATGATGGCTAGGGATCGCAAATGCGACCAAGGTCTTGCAAATGCGAAGGTCCGGAATTTATGAAGGGTTCGCAAATGCGAACCCTGTTTCAAAATTCCCACATATGAGAGGTCGGGGTTCGGAATTGCGAAACCCTGTTCGCATTTCCCATATGAGAGACCTGCAGATTTTATGCTTAACCGATTTTGAACCCCATTTTTCATATTTTCTCAAACCCAAACACACTTAGGCGATTTTCCAAGAATTCTTTCTTTTCCAAATCAATTGTAAATCATTTTTAACCAACTTTCTTTAATCCTTATTATCTTTTAACAAGATTTTAACTTAAAATCAAAGATTTTCATGGGGGAAATTGGGTGTTTTTGGGTAGAACCTAGGTTTTTCTAAAATTGAGGATTTGGACTTCCATTTGATGTCCGATTTCAAAACAAATTATATATTTGAGTTCGTGTGGGAATGGGTAATCGGGTTTTGACCACATGGACCCGGGGGCGATTTTTGACTTTTTGAGTTTTTGGGAAGAATGATTGGAAAGCTATAATTAGGCAATTGATTCAAATTGTTTAGCATTATTTGATATTATGAAGTCATTTATGTATAGATAAAATTGATTTGGAGACAAATTCGAGAGGAAAGGCGGTAATTGAGGATTGAGTTGGCCGTGGAAGTTCAAGGTAAGTGTTTGGTCTAACCTTAGCTTGAGGGATTAGGAGTTGACTCATAATTGCTACTTGCTTCTTGTCGAGTACGACGTATAGGCATGGTGACGAATATCTATATGTTGGTGTCGAGCATGACCGTGAGTCTTAAAATAAAAGTTGTTGTGTTCTTAAATGACATTTCGGATGCCTTAATTAATGATCTACTATATTGAGTAAAGATTTGTTTATCCTCGTAGATCATAGTTATGTTTGATCATTGTCATTAATGGAGCTGAGTATAAGCTAAGTTAAGGTTGGTTATAGCTGATTCACCCTTGCCGGGATGACTGTTTCGATATTTTTGTTCCCTTGTTGGGGAGTTGTTATATTTATTTGTTCCCTTGCCGGGATTTATTGTGATTATGTGATGACTTGAAAATGGGATCGGGTGGTATGCCTACCACAAGATATGATGAAAATGGGAGTGAGTGGTACGCCTAGCACAAGATATGATAAAATGGGAGCGGGTGGTACGCTTACCACAAGAATTAATGAAATGGGAGCAGGTGGTACGCCTACTACAATAATTAAAAAAATGGGAGTGGGTGGTACACCTACCACGAGAATTAATGAAATGGGAGCGGGTGGTACACCTACCACGAGATATAATGGAATGGGAATGGGTGGTACGCCTACCACAAGATATGAGAAATGGGATCGGGTTGCACGCCTGCAACAAGATGAATTTGAAAGTGAAAGTGAAGTTGCCTTTATTACTCTTTATCCGTATTGGAAATTGAATTATAGTTTCCTTATTGTTCTTGGATATTCTGTTTTATATGCTATCCCCGCAGCATGTTCCCCTTCCCCAGCTTTAACTACTTATTACTTGTTTACTTTCCCGCTATATATTATATAACTGCACAATTTTATCTAGAGTTTAGTTCTAGTCCCGTCACTACCTCGCCGGGATTAGGCCAGACACTTACCAGCACATGGGGTCGGGTGTGCTGATACTACACTCTGTACTTTTTTGCACAGATCTAGGTACTGGACAGCAGTAGTAGCTCAGGAGCCAGCCTTTAGTACACCAAGACACTGAGGTAGCCTTGCAGGCGTCTGCAGGCCCGACGTCTCCTCTATCTTATATTTCGTTCTGTTATGTCATGTATTCGAGACAAACTGTGTAATATTTATTTCAAACGGTTGTATTTAGTACTCTTAGTAGTCCGTGGATGTTGTGACACCAATTCTTGGGAAGAGGCATATGTTGATTTTCATTGTATTATTTAGCTTATTTAATTTAAGTCTTCCACTTTAAATTTCATATCTCGTTGTTATTGAAATATTTCTCTCTTGTTGTTATGATTCATAAAGGAATTAAAGTAAAAGAGTTAGGAGTTTAAGATTTCATGGCTTGCCTAGATTCTACGAGTAGGCGTCATCACGACCCCCAATGGTGGGAAATCCTGGACGTGACATAGAGATTCGTAGCTTTCTTGGTTTGGCAAGTTATTACCACCGGTTCGTTTAGGGTTTCTCATCTATTACATCACCCTTGACCAAACTGACCCAAAAGAGTGCTCCTTTTAGGTGGTCGGATGAGTATGAGGCGAGCTTTCAAAAGCTCAAGACTGCCTTGACCACAACCCCAGTGCTAGTTCTGCCATCAGCTTCGTGTTCATATTCAGTATATTGTGATGTCTCTCGGATTGGTATCGGATTTGTTTTGATGCAGGAGAGTAGAGTTATTTCTTATACTTCGCGTCAGTTAAAGCCCCATGATAAGAACTACCTTGTTCATGAATTGGAGTTGGCTACCATTGTTCACGCGTTGAAGATTTGGAGGCATTATCTCTATGGTGTGTCTTGTGATATGTTTACTGATCATCATAGCCTCCACCACTTTGTTCAAATAGAAGGATATCAATTTGAGGCCGCGAAGATGGTTGGAGCTTCTAAAGGACTATGATATTACAATTTTGTACCATCCGGGAAAGGCCAATGTAGTGGCCGATGCCTTGAGTAGGAAGGCAGTGAGTATGGGTAGTCTTGCATTCTCGCCTAGTGGGGAGAGACCTCTTGCAGTTGATGTTCAGGCTTTGGCCAATCGATTTGCGAGATTGGATATTTTGGAGCCCGGTCGGTTCCTAGCTTGTGTGTTTTCTCAGTCTTCCTTGTTTGATCATATTAGAGAGTGTCAATATGATGATCCTCACTTGTTTGTCCTCAAGGACAAGGTTGTACATGATGATGACAGAGACATGACTATTGGTGATGACGGGATATTGATGATGCAAGGTCAGAATGTGTGCCCAATGTAGAGGGGCTTCAGGAGTTGATTCTTGAGGAGGCTCACAGCTCACGGTATGCCATCCATCCGGGTGCTGCGAAGATGTATTAGGATTTGAGACAGCACTATTGGTGGAGAAGGATGAAGAAAGACATAGTTGGATTTGTAGCTCGGTGTATCAACTGTCAGCAGGAGAAATATGAGCATCAGAGGCCAGGTGGATTGCTTCAGCGGATAGAGATTCTAGAGTAGAAGTGGGAGCGGATCACCATAGATTTTGTAGTTGGGCTCCCATGAACTTCGAGGAAGTTCGATGCTATTTGGGTGATTATGGATCGGCTGAATAAGTCTGCGCACTTCATTCCTGTGTGTACGGCTTATTTTTCAGAGTGGTTGGTTGAGATTTACATCAGAGAGGTTGTTCGCCTTCATGGAGTGCCAGCTTCTATCATTTCAGACAAAGGCACGCAGTTTACATCATAGTTCTGGAGGTCCATGCAGTGAGAGCTAGGCACTCAGGTTGAGTTGAGCACAACGTTTTACCCTCAGACAGACGGACAGTCCGAGCGCACTATTAAGATATTGGAGGACATGCTATACACTTGTGTCATTGATTTTGGGGGTTCATGGAACCAGTTTCTGCCACTCGCGGAGTTTGCTTACAACAATAGTTATTCGTCGAGTATTCAGATGGCTCTGTATGAGGCTTTATATAGGAAGCGGTGTAGATCTCCAGTGGCTTGGTTTAAGCCGGGTGAGGCTAGGCTTTTGGGCACGAACTTAGTTCTGGATGCATTGGATAAGGTGAAAGATTTAGGAGCGGCTTCGCATGGCGCAGTCAAGACAAAAGAGTTTATACCGACAGAAAAGTCCGTGATGTATATTACATGGTTGGGGAGAAGGTTGTGCTGAAGGTTTCACCCATGAAGGGTGTTATGAGATTTAGGAAGAAGAGCAAGTTGAGCCCTCGGTTTATTGAACCATTTGAGGTGATTCGGCAGATCGGGGAGGTGGCTTATGAGCTTGCTTTGACACCTAGCTTATTGGGGGTGCATCCAGTATTTCATGTTTCTATGCTTTAGAAGTATATCGGCGATCCGTCCCATGTTTTGGATTTCAGCACGGTTCAGTTAGATGGTGATTTGACTTATGATGTCGATTCGGTGGCTATTTTGGAGTGGAAGGTCCGAAAGTTGAGATCAAAGGATACAAATTCATTAAAAATGCAGTGGAGTGGTCAGCCCATGGAGGAGGCTGCTTGGGAGACGGAGTGGGAGATGCGGAGCAGATATCCACACTTATTTGAGACTTCAAGTATGTTTCTAGACCCGTTCGAGGATGAAAGTTTATTTAAGAGGGGAGGATGTAACGACCCAATCAGTCGTTTAGAGAGTTATAGCCATGTTCCCCCCTTTCCTGCCCCTTTTGTGTTCTTCAGCTGTATTTTGACTTACCAGGTTAGTCGGTTCGGGTCCGGAGAGGTTTTGGAGTGAATTGAGACACTTAGTCTCTTAGGAAAAGGTTTAAGTTGGAAAAGTTGACCGAATGTTGACTTATGTGCAAACGACCGTAGATTTGAATTTTGATGGTTATGTTAACTTTTTTAGGTGATTTTGGACTTAGGAGCTCGTCCGGAATGTAATTTGGAGGCATGTAGTGAAATTATGCTTGAATTGACGAAAGTTGGAATTTTGGCGATTTTGGTCGGTTGTGGAAATTTTAATATCAGGGTCGGATTGGACTTCCGAAAGTTGGAGTAGGTTTATGGAATCATTCTGACTTGTGTGCAAAATTTAAGGTCATTCCGACGTGGTTTAGCAGGTTTCGGCATCGTTTGTGGAATTCGGAAGTTTAGAAGTTCTTAGGCTTGAATCCCAGTGTAATTTGGTGTTTTGATATTGTTTTGGTTAATTCGAAGGTTCGACTAAGTTTGTATGATGTTATAGGATATGTTGGTATGTTCGGTTAAAGTTCTGAAAGCTTCAGGTTGATTTCGGGTGAATAACGGAACAAGTTTTAAAATTAGAGGAGTTGCTGAAGTAGGAACTCAGATGTCATAACCGTACCTATGGAGTGGGAGACGCAGGTGCGAGCGTGCAAAATTGGACCCAAGGGCGCAGGTACAAGGCGGGACCGCAGAAGCGTTTGTTGATACCCAATTTTTCCCTAAGTATTTTTATACCCAAAATACAAAATAGCATATTTGTGCATATATAAGCACACCCAAGAGTTTTGGCATTTTTAATGATTTTTAAACCAATTTATTGCCCTTTTTAATATAACAAAATCCAATAATTATCATTTTTTGTGAACAACTCACTTTATTCTCACATTTACACCAAAATATAATTAAGGTAATTTTTGCATATTTTTACGAATTTATTTGGCATTTTTAAAGCTAAATTGCAAACAATTGCAATTATAGACTATATTATGATTAATGGTATTTTACAATTATAAAATTATTTCCAGTATTTTCAGATTAATGTTTATATATTATTGATTAGTTCAGTGCTTTTAATTTGTTTAAAATCATTTTTGAACTATTTTTATATGAATTAAAGGGGAAAATCAGCTATTTAACACATAGACATTTCAATTGCAAATATAGCATCAATTTAATCCCCAATTAACCCCAAATTGAGCCCAAAATACCCAGCCCAATTACCACTTGCAACCCGATCCATACCTCTTTCCTATCATACCCAACTCGGTACCCATTTAACCCGCTCAATCTCAGCCGTTGATCTAAAAGATCAACGGCTCCCCTCTTCCCTTTCCTTTATAATTCAAACAACCCCTAAACCCTATCTCATTTTTTCTCGACCGCCACCTCTGAATCCCCTCCTCTATCAAATCTCTCTCAACTTACCTCAAACCCTAGCCGCCGCCTCTCATTAAAACCCAAATCTATGGCTTCTCAGGCTCATCGGAGGCCTATACCAGCCTCTCATGGCTTCTGCGTGCTCGTTTCTAAGGTCATATGACCAGGTCTTGAAGGGTTTCGACCAAGCCTTGGCTCGATGACTATTCTCTGCTCGTCTTCAACCTTTTTCCGGCCAGTCATGGCTATTCGAGTTCGACCTTCGACTTTCCTGCTTAGATCCATGGTTTCCAAAGCCTTTCTCATCACCTGGGTTTCTTACGAAACCCTAATATCTGAGGTTCATTCGATTTAGTTTTAGATCTGCTCCAGATCTATGTATGTGTGAACCTTTCATGCATTTTTCTAGAAGTTTCTTTCATTTTTGCTTTCAGAAACTCTTTATTCTTCAACTAGGGTTTCATGTCAAGTTATTTCAAATCTCTTCTCTGATTCTCAACATGTTTTACTGTGTTTTGTTTGTGTTGTTTTCTATCTGAGTTAGCATGTTGAAAACCCTAATTTTTGGGATTTTGTTTAAGTTTCTTAGTCTGTTCGGTAATATTCGTTTGATTTACCTTATTTTTATTTGAGTTAGCATGTTGAAAACCCTAATTTTGGGATTTTGTTTGAGTTTCTGTTTGTTAATATTTGCTTGATTTACCCTTCTTCTATACCTGAGTTAGCATAGTGAAAGCCCTAATTTTTGGGGCTTATCCGAGATTCTGAATCTGTTTATTTGTTTATCTGCTTATCTCCTCTAAACTCGATTGATTTTCGGAAACCCTAGTTTCTTTAGGGACTATTCGATTTCCTTGAAATTGTTTGTGCAACTCGTATGGTTTTCACTCAACTCTTTGCATGCTTCTGATCTTCTTCTCTATTGTTAAACACTGAAACCTGACTATCATGCTTCGAGTGTTTTCTTTTGAGCTACTACTATATACTGTTCTTTGCCATAGCTTGGCTTCGTGTGTCTATTACTTGTGCATTCATTTATATACTGGGTTCCGTCTGTGATTGATTTTTTTTTTTCAAACTCGTAATTGATTTCAAAACTTTTCCTTTCATGAAATTCTAATTTTTACTCTCCTGTCAAGGGTTAATTGATTTGCTTTCCTTGTTTGGACTTACTAAACCCTTTCCAAAAACAAGTACAATCTTGTATTTGGACTTAAACACACATTGTATGATTTTACTGCTCCTTTTATGGCAACAACCATTCTGCTTACAAACTGATTTTTCTTTTCTTATCTTGACCCTATTAGTATCCGTTTGAACAATAATCCCTTGCTTAAAGGGAAGTCTTGTGTTAATTGATTCTGACTTGTGATTGTTTCCATGTTTGTGTTAAAACTTTACTTATTACCTTATTCTTTACTTGTTTTCAAAACTATATATACCCTATTCTCTTTTCTTTACACACGAACAACTCGAGTTCAGAAAAATACACTCTTACTCTTAAAACTCTCTCTTTCTTGTGATGTTGCTTTGTCTAGCCGGCTGAAAGCCAAGGCTAGACTGTGGACTCTTGTTTGCTTCACCTTTTCTGCACTTTGCTTCTCTACTGGTATTTCCTAGTTAATTTACAAACCTCAACAATAACATGTTTTCTTTTATTGCTCCAGTTTGTCATTCCTGTCTACTTCTACTTGTGTTTCTGCAGTCTAGATATGACAGTAGCATGATGTACTATGTTCTCTTTCCCTTGTAAATTAATATTTGTCTATGTGTGTGCACTCTGTCAGTCATTTGTTATGAATCCCAAACCCATGTATCCCCTTCTATGCTTTAAGTTATGGTTCATAAACATGGCAATATTTGAAGTTATTGTCCATGGATATGAATTGGACCCTTTGGGCCCTAAGCTTTGTCAGTTTCCTATCCCTACCCCCTTTTCATTGCACTTGCACTTCACTCTTAGAACTTAGGTTTTGCCCCTCTTGTGTGAGCCTTGCCTTGGGACCCCTGAGCTCCCTATGAACTTGGACACATAAGGGTTGGCCCTTCCACACTGCACAACTCAATTTCTGATTAACATCTTGGGTGTATGCACTACCTGGGGTTCCTGAAATCCCTTGGATCTCTGAAACACCCTAGATAAGAGAAGGCTTGGAAATCTGGATCTCGGAGTTGGCTCAATCTCATATTATTAGGCATTAAGTCTGAATTAGGCTGCTCGGATGTAGCTGAGGATTCTTGATGTTTCTTTTTTAAAATTCCAGTTTTATTTATTTTGGGGCTGTAATAACTTGTATAAACTCGGGGATTTAGTGAAAAGGAGAGGGGGGTTTATTTTTATGCACTAAGAGTAGAGATCATGCCTATAGGGATTTATCTATGATTTCTGCAAATTCACACATAGAGATCATGCCTATAGGGTTAACTTCTGACTTGTGCAACTCTACGCATAGAAATCATGCCTATAGGTTTAACTTCTGATTTTCTGCACCTTCACATAGATATCCTGCCTATAGGATTCACTTCTGATTCCTGCAACTCCACACATAGATATCCTGCCTATAGGATTAACTTCTGATTTTCTGCATCTCCACACATAGATATCCTGCCTATTGGATTAACGTCTAATTGTTCTGCAAATTCACATATAGAAGTACTGCATATGGACTCATGCATCTCTGCACATATAAGCGTCATCAGGCAAACAGTTTGTAAGTTAATAATAAAAGCTGCATATAGATACCATGTTCATAGAACTTTTGTTAACATCGGAAAAGGTGTCAAAATCGGTAAACATATAGAAAGCATGCCTATAGGAAATCTCGAATCTGAATAAAAGCTACTTCAACTGCAGAACTCGTATTGTTCTGTTAAAACTAGTAACCTTTTTCTATAATCAGTTTGCATTATTTCTAAAATCAGTAGATATCATGCCTAGTTCTAACCAACACTTAGACAAAAGGATTAATTAATCAATCATATCGGTTTTAGTCAACTGCATTTGAGCGTGCCTAATGTAGACTTTCCGTCTAAAAATATGCGTTGAACCAGTCCGCTCGTCGCTTTATTTAAATTAAGACCAAATCAGTACGTGTAAGACATGCTAAACTATATGACTTTTATCTGATTTATGGAGGCGTATTTGAGCCCTGTTTTCTTGTCTGCTTCCCCTTTGTTTGCATTACGTGTTTTTTTATTGACGCCTTAGCATTTTGTCCTTTGAAAACTTCTAAAAGCCCCCAAACCCCTCTCCCTTTAGGATTAGTAGTCCATTTGCCTCCGGGACTGATAGGATTGGGACGGGTAATAGCATGCAATAAGTAACGATACTATTCCGCGCTTTAAATACCTTAACGGGGTGGGAAAGGGTAGACATGGAGATGATGATCATACGATTACACTATGCGTACAACTGGGTACCGGTGTTGTGTGGATGATCCATGTGATTTATAAACCTAGGACCCCCTCCCTCTTTATTATTTTACTTTTTCCAGAATTTTAAAAGTTGTTCAGTTTTCAGTTTCTTTAACCTCTTCTTTTACTCTTTGCACCTATCATGAAAAATCTTTCTTTTAATTGTCTGAATTTTAGTATTGTTTCCCCCTAAACTTCCGCCTCTTTCACTTCTTTTAAGTCACTTGCATCAATTATTTGACCCCTTCTCCTTTACTCGTGTATCTTTCCTTTAATTATAAAACTACTTTCTCCCAAGTTTCAGCACTCATTAAACCTTTTGCACTTTTTTTTTATTTGCAACCATTATGTGAAAGTTTCCTCGTATTTGAAATGCTTGCTTTTCTACTTGTTGTTTGTATTTAAAGTCACAATTGTAGCATGGCCGGGAACCACACTAGTAGATCTTGAGGGGTGCCTAACACCTTCCCCTTGAGATAATTTCTAGCCCTTACCCGAACTCTGGTTTTTCATCTTAGTTTCTTTCTTAAAGTGTCCTAATGCACTATAATCATTAGGTGGCGACTCTCCAAATCCAAAACCCAATTCCCAAGCGGGAATAGAGTTGGATAAATGGAGTCGCCATGCTGTCGACGCCCCCTTCCATGTTCATAGAACTTCTGTTAACGTCTGAAAAGGTGTCAAAATTAGTAAACATATAGAAAGCATGCCTATAGGAAATCTCTAATCTGAATAAAAGCTACTTCAACTGCTGAACTCGTATTGTTCTGTTAAAACTTGTAACCTTTTTTCTATAATCAGTTTGCATTATTTCTAAAATCAGTAGATATAATGCCTAGTTCTAACCAACACTTGGACAAAACGATTAATTAATCAATCAGATCGGTTTTAGTCAACTGCATTCGAGCGAGCCTAATGTAGACTTTCCTTCTAAAAATATGCGTTGAACCAGTCCGCTCGTCGCTTTATTTAAATTAAGACCAAATCAGTATGCGCAAGACATGCTAAACTCTATGACTTTTATCTGATTTATGGAGGCATATTTGAGGCCGGTTTGCTTGTCTGCTTCCCCTTTGTTTGCATTACGTATGTTTTTTGATTGATGCCTTAGCATTTTGTCCTTTGAAAACTTCTAAAAGCCCCCAAACCCCTCTCCCTTTAGGATTAGTAGTCCATATGCCTCCGGGGCTGATAGGATTGGGGCGGGTAATAGCATTCAATAAGTAAAACGAGACCATTCCGCATTTAATACCTTGACGGGGTGAGAAAGGGTAGACATGGAGATGATGATCACACGATAACACTATGCGTACAATTGGGTACCGGTGTTGTGTGGATGATNTATTGGGACGGGTAATAGTATGCAATAAGTAAAATGAGACCATTCCGTGTTTAATACCTTGACAGGGTGGGAAAGGGTAGATATGGAGATGATGATCACACGATAACACTATGCGTACAACTGGGTACCGGTGTTGTGTGGATGATCCATGTGATTTATAAACCTAGGACCCCCTCCCTCTTTATTATTTTACTTTTTCCAGAATTTTAAAAGTTGTTCAGTTTTCAGTTTCTTTAACCTCTTCTTTTACTCTTTGCACCTATCATGAAAAATCTTTCTTTTAATTGTCTGAATTTTAGTATTGTTTCCCCCTAAACTTCCGCCTCTTTCACTTCTTTTAAGTCACTTGCATCAATTATTTGACCCCTTCCCCTTTACTCGTGTATCTTTCCTTTAATTATAAAACTACTTTCTCCCAAGTTTCAGCACTCATTAAACCTTTTGCACTTTTTTTTTATTTGCAACCATTATGTGAAAGTTTCCTCGTATTTGAAATGCTTGCTTTTCTACTTGTTGTTTGTATTTAAAGTCACAATTGTAGCATGGCCGGGAACCACACTAGTAGATCTTGAGGGGTGCCTAACACCTTCCCCTTGAGATAATTTCTAGCCCTTACCCGAACTCTGGTTTTTCATCTTAGTTTCTTTCTTAAAGTGTCCTAATGCACTATAATCATTAGGTGGCGACTCTCCAAATCCAAAACCCAATTCCCAAGCGGGAATAGAGTTGGATAAATGGAGTCGCCATGCTGTCGACGCCCCCTTCCATGTTCATAGAACTTCTGTTAACGTCTGAAAAGGTGTCAAAATTAGTAAACATATAGAAAGCATGCCTATAGGAAATCTCTAATCTGAATAAAAGCTACTTCAACTGCTGAACTCGTATTGTTCTGTTAAAACTTGTAACCTTTTTTCTATAATCAGTTTGCATTATTTCTAAAATCAGTAGATATAATGCCTAGTTCTAACCAACACTTGGACAAAACGATTAATTAATCAATCAGATCGGTTTTAGTCAACTGCATTCGAGCGAGCCTAATGTAGACTTTCCTTCTAAAAATATGCGTTGAACCAGTCCGCTCGTCGCTTTATTTAAATTAAGACCAAATCAGTATGCGCAAGACATGCTAAACTCTATGACTTTTATCTGATTTATGGAGGCATATTTGAGGCCGGTTTGCTTGTCTGCTTCCCCTTTGTTTGCATTACGTATGTTTTTTGATTGATGCCTTAGCATTTTGTCCTTTGAAAACTTCTAAAAGCCCCCAAACCCCTCTCCCTTTAGGATTAGTAGTCCATATGCCTCCGGGGCTGATAGGATTGGGGCGGGTAATAGCATTCAATAAGTAAAACGAGACCATTCCGCATTTAATACCTTGACGGGGTGAGAAAGGGTAGACATGGAGATGATGATCACACGATAACACTATGCGTACAATTGGGTACCGGTGTTGTGTGGATGATCCATGTGATTTATAAATCTAGGACCCCCTCCCTCTTTATTATTTTACTTTTTCTAGAATTTTAAAAGCTATTCAGTTTTCAGTTTCTTTAACCTCTTCTTTTACTCTTTGCACCTATCATGAAAAATCTTTCTTTTAATTGTCTAAATTTTAGTATTGTTTCCCCCTAAACTTCCGCCTCTTTCACTTCTTTTAAGTCACTTGCATCAATTATTTGACCCCTTCCCCTTTACTCGTGTATCTTTCCTTTAATTATAAAACTACTTTCTCCCAAGTTTCAGCACTCATTAAACCTTTTGTACTTTTTTTTTATTTGAAACCATTATGTGAAAGTTTCCTCGTATTTGCAATGCTTGCTTTTCTACTTGTTGTTTGTATTTAAAGTCATAATTGTAGCATGGCCGGGAACCACACTAGTAGATCTTCAGGGGTGCCTAACACCTTCCCCTCGAGGTAATTTCTAGCCCTTACCCGAACTCTGATTTTTCATCTTAGTTTCTTTCTTAAAGTGTCCTAATGCACTATAATCATTAGGTGGCGACTCTCCAAATCCAAAACCCAATTCCCAAGCGGGAATAGAGTTGTCTTTCCAAATGTCATAAACCCGATTTCTTGCTCTTTGGAGGGAGGGAAAAAGGGGGCGTCGACAGCATGATGAATTTTGCACCTGCATAAGCGCAGATACGGTCTTGAGGCCACAGGAGCGAGGTCAGGATTTTAAGTGGGTTCCGCAACTGCAATGGATTTTTCTGACAGGTGCGGCATCACAAAAGCGACATTTGGACTGCAGGTGTGGTATTGCTGGGCAGAATGTATAAATGGAAGACTTCGTGAATTTTTGCTTATTTTTACCATTTTCAAGTCGAACCTTGGAGCTTTTGGGGTGATTTTTGAAGGGGATTCAAAGGTTTTCACTGAGGTAAGTTGCTTGAGCTCTATTATCATTAGCTATGGTGTTTTTCCATCGATTTAACACCTAATTAGTAGGATTTTTGAAGTGAAATAAGGGGTTAGGTCTTGGGATTTTAGAGACAGTAATTT
The DNA here is from genome assembly GCA_026770625.1 of Nicotiana glauca. Classification (NCBI taxonomy): domain Eukaryota; kingdom Viridiplantae; phylum Streptophyta; class Magnoliopsida; order Solanales; family Solanaceae; genus Nicotiana; species Nicotiana glauca. The sequence goes on from MU753831.1 coordinate 103,506, forward strand.
GAGAGATTAAATGATGTCGGATTTCGATAAAATTGGTATGGGTAGACTCGTGAGTGAATGAGCTTTCTAGTTTTGTGATTTTTGTCAGATTTTGAGACATGGTCCCGGGGGCCGGGTTTGAGTGAATTTTGGTATTTGGCCTATAATTTGGTATTTTTCTTGTGGAATTGGTTCCTTTAGCCTATATTGATCATATTGTATTGATTGTGGCTAGATTCGGGCCGTTCACAGGCCCTGGATCTCCTTCTTCTTCTCCGATTGTATTTCAGTTGCTTCTTTAGACATTGTAGTAAACTATGTATTTCCTTAGACGCTCATGCACTCAGTGACACCCTGTTTTGGGCTGGATTGTATCTATTCTTGGAATTTCTTATGTTTCAAATAGTTCTTTAAAGACAAGAGGGGTTGCTCTGATGGTAAGCAACCTCCACTTCCAACCAAGAGGTTGTGAGTTCGAGTCTCCCAAGAGCAAGGTGGGAAGTTCTTGGAGGAAAAGATGCCAAGGGTTTGTTTGGAAACAGCCTCTCTACCTTAGTGTAGGGGTAAGGTCTGCGTACACACTACCCTCCCCCGACCCCACTAAGTGGGATTATATTGGGTTGTTGTCAAATATTTCTTTAACTGTTAAAAGCTTCATTTATTATTTTCAAACTTATTGTTGTTGTGTTGGTTTTTGAGTTGAGGCTGGCCTAGTTCCATGATATGCGCCATCATGACGGGTTGAATTTTGGGTCGTGACAGATTTTGTTTAAGAAAAGTCCACAGTATAATCAATTCAAGTCATTTGGATGTCTATGTTATGCTTCTACTCTCGCATACAATATGAGCAAATTTGATCCCAAGGAACAAGCTTGTCTTTTTCTAGGATATTGTAACGACCCGACCGGTCATTTTGAGCATTTTCACTTCGCACGGTAGTTTGGGGCATGAGTAGCTCCGTATGATGTGTTAGACTTGTTTGAAAAATTTGGATTCATTCTGAGTTGATTTGATATGTTTCGGCGTGAGTTTTTGGAAATCGCAAGTTCAAAAGTTCATTAAGTTTGATTTGAGGTGCATTTCGTCGTTTCGATATTGTTATGTGTGTTTTGAGGCCTCGAGTAGGTCTGTATTATGATATGGTACTTTTTGGTCTGTTTAGAAAGGGTCTCGGGGGGCTCAGGTGAGTTTCGGATAGGTATGGGTTGGGTTGCGATCGTTTTTCTTATGTTTCGACGTCGTTTGTTCAAGCATAAATAGTACCATATTGAACAAATGAGCTCCAATTTCTTTTTTTATTGAAGCATTAGATCCGTATTGTAATTACGGAGCCATAGAAAAAAGAATCATCAAATTTGGACATAGTTTGAGGATTTTATGGTCATTTTACTAAGAATTGGGTTGCCAGATTTTTCAAATTAATTATAAAATAGTATTTAAAAATCTGCACTATTTTCAAATATTGAAACCAACATATCTCCTTCAATATAAAGTCAAATGGAGTGATTCATTTAACACGAGTCAAATGGAGTGATTCATCCGTTGGAAGCATCAAAAGTGAGTTTTGAGATCTTTTGGCACAAGAAACGAGGCAGAATAGTGTTAAAACGAGAGTTTTATACATTTAACATATTTTGAGCTGGGGAGCTCGGAATTGGGCAATTTTTTGAGTCTCTTTTCAGCATATGAATTGGGATAAGTATTCTCTACTCGATGTTGGTTATATTTCATGAATCCGAAGTTAGCTTTTGGTTGATTAATTTTAATGAAGAAATTGGGTGTTTTCGCCTAAAGTTTCATAATATGAATTTTTGATTTTCGAACACAGATTCGGAGTCGGATTTGAGTGAAACTAGTATGGTTGAACTCGTAATTTAATGGGATGACGGATTGTTTGAGTTTTGTCGGGTTTCGAGGGGCGGGCCCGGGTTGGGCTTTTTGGCCGATTTTGGGCTTTTGATTAAAGATTCGAGCTTTTTCTATTTTGATTGGTTCCATTAGCATTGTTTTATGTATTTGAGTTGTTTTTGATTAGTTTCGAGCCATTTAGAGGTTGGAACGCGTGTGATGGGATTTTTTGAGCATCGCTTGGTTTGCTTGGTGTCGGAATTGGCTTGTTTAAGATAAGTAACTCTTCTTAGCTTAGTGATGAGGGTATGAAACCCCAAACTACGTGTTATCTAATTGGTATTGAGGTGACGCACATGCTAGGTGACGGGCGTGTGGGCGTGCACTTTGTGAAATGGGACTCTGTTGTTCCCATGGCCCTGTATAGTGGCCCTATTTTGTTGATATTTGTGTTTTCATTATGTGATAAAGTAATTGAGCTGTCAGTCTTGCTAAATATCATGTTTGGACTTTATGCTGATATTGTTTGTATCCATAGTGGTTATTTCTTGTTGTCATCTCACTAATTTCCATTGATATTTGTACTTAGTCATATTCACACATTCATATCGTATCTCAGTCGCAGCTGTTGTTGATGCATCATATCATTGTTGTCGGGCTAGTTTCATGACATTTTGAGCCAATGAGCGAGACTGGAGAGAGCGATGACTGAGTGAGGTCGAGGGCCTGATTGTGAGGATATAAATATAAATATAAATATAAATATATATATATATATATATATATATATGGATCGGGCTGCACGCCACATCAACATAGATATATGGATTGGGATACACGCCGCAGCAATATATGGATAGGGCTACACGCCGCAGCAATATATGGATCAGGTTGCACGCCGCAGCAATATATGGATCAGGTTGCACGCCGCAGCGATATATGGATTGGGATGCATTTCGCAGCAATATATGGATCGGACTGTATGCCGCAACGATATTAGGTCGGGCTGCACGCTGCAACGATATAGCGTTTGGACTATAGGAGCCCCTCTGGAGTCTGTACACCCCCAGTGAACGCAGTCGACTATATATATATGGATCGGGCTGCATACCACAGCAGTTATTATACAGCGCTGAGTGATTTAGTATGTTGAGTATTGAGCTTAGTAAGAGAGGATGCAAGGTAATGATATTGAGTACTCTGAGAGTGTGAGTATATGTTTTATCTTTGAGATACATGGCATTCACATGCATACATGACATATAGTCATAGAGATGTATTCTTCCTCATGCTATATAGTATCATGTCATTCATGACTTATTATATACATTGATATGTGGGTATAGAGAGGCACTTTATACTTGTTATTTGGAAAGAAAATGAAAATTTTTATTTATTGTGGAAAGGATATTTGGAATATTACAGTTTTCAATCTTACTTGTACTTTTGGCATTTTCGATAAGAGATATGGGACTTCCTTTCACTGAGATATTTGAAAAGTATAACCATTTTCTGGAACTGTGAACGAGCTGAGTATTTTAGTTTTGAGATATCTCTTTTATACTTGCATTTATGTTGTTATGACCTGTTGTGGAAATATTAGCTTTGGACCTGATCCTATGTTAGCTCGTCACTACTTTCAACCTGAGGTTAGTTTTGTTACTTTTTGAGTACATGGGGTCGGTTGTACTCATACTGCACTTCCTACACAGTGCGTGCAGATCCCGGATGCAGATATTGCTACATTCGATGGTTGCTGGATTTTAAGGCGTACTCGCATTCCTGCTGTAGTTGCCTCTTGTTCACGGTAGCCTTAGACTATAAAATTCTGTTTATGTACTTTTCAAACAGACTGTGTAATTGTTCCATTGTTAATTTGTAAAATCCATTCGTAGAAGCTCATGATTTTAATATCAGTCCTTGGAAAATGTATAAGATTTAGATAATTCTCTTGTTTAGTTATTTTATTAAGTTAAATGAAACAAGATAATTGTTAATTGGCTTACCTAGCGAGTTGGGTTGGGTATCATCATGACTGGTGGATTTTGGGTCGTGACAAGTTGGTATCAGAGCTCTAGGTTCATTGGTTCTACAAGTCATGAGGAAGTGTCTAGTAGAGTCTTGCGGATTGGTATGATGACGTTCATATCTATCTTCGAAAGGTTATAGGACATTTAGGATATATTTTCCATCTTTCATTCCTTATCGTGCGGCATTGATTCCACTTGAAGCGTGATTCTTTGATATCCTTCCATGTATTCGTAAGTGCATGTGAGCACTCGGTATCAGATGTGCATCGACGGCTTATGATTCCTTGCATCGACGGCATGTGAGCACGTGCTTTTGGATTTATATGCCCGGTAGTGTGCCAATTAGTAGAATTTGTGGCTAGATGGCTATGTGATAAGTATGACGTGACTGCGAGATATATTCATATTGTTTGAATGTGACGAAAGGGTTGCTTGAGGTGTAAAAAGAACTATTGGGTGCTTGATTTCCATCTGGATTTGACGTATAGTCTCGACTTATGGGTGTGCTGAAGGGTATTTTCATGTTTATTAGTTGAGGAGTGAAGTAGATTTCATGTCATGATATGAGTTCAGACTCGGGAAAATTAAGTGATTGCGAAATGTTTATGACCATGGAAGGTATAGAGAGAGATCGGTTTGAGGCAAAGCATGTGGGCTATCTCTGCGGGGTATCCTGATGTTTGTGTGATCCCTATGATTTTTGTTGGGAGTTCTCTTTTACCAGTGAAATATGTGCTGCAATTTGAGTTTGGATCGTTTACGGGAGCGGGTTTGACTGTTACAACCGGTCGTTTTGAGTATTTGTACTTCAATCGGTCATTTGGGGAGCACGAGTAGCTCCGTATGATGTATTAGGACTTGTGTGCAAAATTTGAATTCATTCCGAGTAGATTTGATATGTTTCGGCGTGAGTTTTTGAAAGTCGAAAAATCGAAAGTTCATTAAGTTTGATTTGAGGTGCATTTCGTCGTTTAGATATTGTTATGTGTGTTTTGAGGCCTCGAGTTGGTTCGTATTATGATATGGAACTTTTTTTCTATTTAGACAGGGCCCCGAGGGGCTCAGGTGAGTTTCGAATAGGTTTGGGTTGTGTTGCGCTCGTTTTTCTTATGTTTCGACGTCGTTTCTTCAAGCATAAATAGTACCACATTTATTTCTGTTTTTATTGAAGTATTAAATCTGTATCGTAATTACGCAGCCATAGAAAAAAGAATTATCAAATTTGGACATCGTATGAGAAGTTTATGGTCATTTTACTAAGAATTGGGTTGCCACATTTTCAGATTAATTACAAAATTGTCACTGCTGCGTATTTAAAAATCTACAATATTTTCAAATATTAAAACCAACAGATCTCCTTTTATATAAGGTCAATGCAGTGATTCAAGAGCCTAACTTGACTAGAATTTCACAAGAAATCCATTGGTGGTATCAAAAGTGAGTTCTGAGATCTTTTGCACAAGAAACCGGGCAGAATAGTGTTAAAATGAGGGTTTCATGTATTTAACATATTTTTAGTTGGGGAACATGGAATTGGACAATTTTTCTAGGTGCTTTTCAGCATATGAATTGGGGTAAGTGTTCTCTACTCGGTGTTGGTTATATTTCATGAATCTATCTTCGATTTTAGCTTTTGGTTGATGAATTTTAAAGAAGAAATTGGGGGTTTTGGCCTATAGTTTCATCATATGAATTTTTAAGTTTTGAACACCGTCGGATTTGAGTCAAACAAATATGGTTGAACTCGTAATTGAATGGGTTCTGTCAGGTTCTGAGGTGCGCGCCCGTGTAGGGATCTTTGGCTGATGTTGGGCTTTTGATTAAAGATTCGACCTTTTTCGATTGGGATTGGATCATTTAGCATTGTTTGATGTATTTGAGTAGTTTCGAGTCATTCGGGGGTCGAAACGTGCGTGATGGGATTCTTGAAGCATCGCTTGGCTTGCTCGGTGTCGGAATTGGCTTATTTAAGATAAGTAACTCTTCTAAGCTTAGTGATAAGGGTATGAAACCCCAAACTATGTGTTATGTGATTGGTATTAAGGTGACGCACATGCTAGGTTGTAACGACCCGGCCGGTCATTTTTTAAATTTACACCTCGATCCCATATTAACTATTTCCCCTAAGTTCATTTCCGCTATTTTGGTTTGCCGGGACGTTCGGTGTTGAGTTTTGGGGAGTTTTGGGACACTTAGTCCCTAAATAAGAGCTTAAGTGTTGGAAAATAGTCCGTAGTTGGAACAGTGTGAAGACGGCCTCATAATCAAAATCTGATGGTTCTATTAGCTCCGTTAGGTGATTTCGAGGTTAGGAGAGTGTTCGAAATGAATTTTAGAAGTCTGTAGCTAATTTAGGCTTGAATTGGCGAAGTTAGTATTTTGGCGATTTTCGGTTGATAGGTGAAATTTTGATCCGAGGGTTGGAACGGAATTCAGAGAGTTTAGGTGATTTGGGATATGTGTGCAAAATTTCAGGTCATTCGGACGTGCTTTGGTTGGGTTTTTGATCGAATGCGTGTTTTGGAAGTTTTAGAAGAACTTAGGCTTGAATTTGATGTAATTTGATGGTTTTGGCGTTGTTTGAGGCGTTTTGATGATTAGAGCAAGTTTGTATGATGTTTTAGGAGTTGTTGGTATTTTTGGTTGAGGTCCCGGGGGCCTCGGGTGTGTTTTGGATGCTTAACGGGACATTTTCGGATTTAAAAATGTTGCAGCAGCAGAGTTTCTGGTATTCTCGCTTTTGCGGCTTGGGAACCGCAGAAGCGGATTGGAAGCTGCATAAGCGACCTGGGCACCGCAGAAGCGGAAGTTGGGCTTCCCCCCATTTTGCGTAGAAGCGGATGAGTTTTCGCAGAAGCGATCTCGCACCTGCAAGATTTCCATCGCAGAAGCGGTCCCTAGTCTGGTCAATGGATACTGCATAAGCGGTCTTATAACCACAGAAGCGGTACCGCAGAAGCGGTTAAATGATCGCAGAAGCGAAAACGTGTCTGGGCAGAAGGTTAAGTCCTGAAAATGGGACTTCGTTCCCATTTTCCATTTTTGACAATTTGGAGCTCGATTAAGGCGATTTCTCAACAGATTTTCGGAGAGGACAACGAGGTGAGTGTTCTTAACTTAATTTTGGTTATATAACTCGAATCTATTACAAGTTTTGTCATTTAATCCGTGAATTTTGTTGGAAAAGTTTAGAAAACCCTCTTGGATAAAATCATGGATTTGAGGGTCGAAATGTTATGAGATTAGGATAACTTTGGTATGGTTAGACTCGTAAGACTGCGAGGTTTCTGGAAGTATAAATTTTACCCAATTCCGAGATGTGGGCCCGAGGGCATTTTGGCCATTTTACATAATTTCGCGTATTAGCTTAGAATTTAATTGTAGAATCAATTACTTGAATTATTATTTATAGTATGCAATTTTATTAAATAGATGTGAGCCATTTGGAGTCGGATACTCATGGCAAAAGTGTGGTTTCGGGTTGACTTGCACTTGTTCGAGGTAAGTGGCTTGTCTAACCTTGTGTGGGGGACTTTGTCCCTTAGGATGTGATATTTGGTAATTGAATGCCTTGTGCGTGAGGTGACGAGAGCGTACTTTAGCTAATTGTTAAAAACCCGAATTTTTACTTAAAATACTTGAACTGAGTTTCTTTCGTAATTGCTTTATTCTACTTGCTAGTATAGCCTGTACTAGTATAGAAAAGCATGTTTAGTTGATCCAAATTTCCAATTTGCCTTAATTGTAATTACGTGGAGCATGTTAGGCCAGAATTATATGTTGCTTTGTATTGTTATACTTCAATTTCTGAATATTCTCTGATTTTGGTTGTGCATTTAAATTGGGACTACGGATGCGGGATTCCGGTAGCTCCCCCCTTGTTTGTTTACTTTGGGACTACGGGTTAGATTCCCGGGAGATCCCCCTGCACATTTACTTTGGGATTATGGGTTAGATTCCCGAGAGATCCCTCTGCACATTTACTTTGGGAATACGGGTTAGATTCCCGGGAGATTCCCCTGCACATTTACTTTTGGACTACGGGTTAGATTCCCGGGAGATCCCCTAGCATATTGATAGTTGGACTACGGGACGGTATACCGGGAGATCCTTCAGATATATTCATACGGTGGACTACGGGACAGTATCCCGGGAGCTCATCAGACAGATTGATAAAATGGACTACAGGACGGTATCCTGGGAGATCCTCATTATTGGTGTTGGTATTGAGTTGTTTACTTTGTGTTATCTTATTTTCTGCGTATAAATTGTTGTTTTGTGTAATCCAATTTACTCAATAGTTGTATCTCATTATTTCTGTTTATTTCATATTGTTGTCAACCTTATTATTTTATTTTATCTCAGTAGGGCCCTAACCTTCCTCGTCACTACCCAACCGATATTAGTCTTGGCACTTACTGAGTACCGCTGTGGTGTACTCATGCCCCTTCTACGCATGTTTTTCATGTACAGCTCCAGGTATCTCCACCCAGACGTACTATCCTCGCGGAGGAGAGATCTAGCGGAGACTTTGAGGTATATCTGCCACGTCCGCAGACTAGAAGTCTCTATCTTATTCCAGCTTTAGTATATAACCTTCATTTCTTTCGGTTGTGTAGACATTCTGGAGTTAGAGCAGTATATTTCCTTTCTATTTGCCTATGTTTCCCGTGAGTTTCCGGGTTTTGGGTGTTGTTTTGGTTTCTGTAATATGACTTGTATTATGCCAAGTGGCATTTATACACAGTTTTCTATTGACAATAAAAAATTTCAGTTGTTTGCTTCCGCAAGTTAGTTGTTTATGCAGGTTGTATAAGTTCCACATTTGTTAGGCTTACCTAATTGTAGGGACTAGGTGCCATCACAACATGTTCACAGAGGGCGAACTGGGGTCGTGACAAGTTGGTATCAGAGCTCTAGGTTCATAGGAGTCACAGAACACAGGCCGGTTAATTAGAGTCTCGTTAATCGGTACGGAGACATCTGTGCTTATCTATGAGAGGCTATGTAACTGTTAGGAAAATTTCCACTTTATTTCATTCCTTATCGTGCATCATTTATTCAGTTTGGAGCCTATATCATATGTTCTTTTTGCATCCACTCATGTATTGAAATTGCACACTCGGTATCAATTACGCGCCGACGGTTCATGATGCTACAGAAGGATTACAAGGGAGCCAAGAATTTGCTCAACCATTGTTACCGCGTGTCATCCATATCGATAATGCAGGCGTATTGAGAGATCATTCAATTGTGCACATGGGGGTGCAATACGTTCTGACATCTGGTTGGTAAGTACGGTCTTAAGAAGGTTTAGTTAATTTCCTAATCGTCACAGTAATGGTAGAGTCATGAAGTGGATGTAGATCTAAAGATAGTTGGTGGTAATAGAGACTATGTGGTTCGTATGAGATGTCTATTTAGCGAAGGGTACAACTAGCAACCGAGATACTGGAGGAAGTAAGTTTAACTGTCCTAAGAATGACATGTGCCAAACGAACGGCTTGAGGTGCCTTATGATGGTAACGTACGAGTGATAAAGGTTAGTATCGTGAAGTATCGGGATGTATCTTATGGCTTTGCACCAAAGTGAAGAGAGTCCACTATCAACGATCAAATTATGGGTCATGCGTCATGTCAGATTTGACCTGAGATATATTTATATGGTATTCAAAAGTTCTCTGAAACTTGTATATGAGTAAGAGCTGAGAATTTATGGGACGATGTTGAGAATTTCGATATTCCTATGTCCATAATAATTCTACATTTCAGTATCAGCAGGGAAATGGAAACAATTTCAGAATACTCGTGGTGCCCCAGTTAATCAGGGCACTCTCATGGGATAATCATCTTTGAATTCACTACTAGCATGGGATTCCTTAAATGGTTATTCCAGTTATCTGGCACAGACTCAGTATGAATAGCCGAACTGCAGATGAGTTGTTATGAATGTGGTGATAGTATAAACATCATGAGAAATTGTCCCAAACTTGGGAGAAATCTGTTTCATCGGAACACTCGGTCCACACACTCGATCATAGTTACTATTCTGCATACACTACAAGTTAGAGATGGAGGGAAAGCGGGTATATGTCACCTGAGAGGTAGAGGCCGACCCATTGATATAATTGCTATGGTCGGCCACTACACCAGATGGTATCATTGCAGATACAAATTTCGATTGTGATAAAAAAAATGATGATACTTTTCCTTAATTTGTTTTGGTTCTGAAAATTTAGGCAAGTCCTCTTAATATGCTCCACTCATAAGTGAGCTTTGTAATCCTGAAATCTACTTATGTGAATACACACGTTGGGATATTATATGGAGATAGCTATTTCTATCATTTTGTGTTGGTCATTAAGAATAGCTATGAAGCTAAAATAGACTTTCTATTACTTAGTACATTGGGTTTTTATGTGATTTCAGGATAATTAAATGCAATTGTGAATTATAGGCCCTATCGTTTTGAGGGTTCATTATAATTTGTAATTTTCTTTGACGAAACTTTTTTTAAGAAGAAGGAAAGGAAATGAAAATTTTCAGTTGGCACAATGTGCAAATACTTGTGATTCAGAGTTGAGGATGAGATCCTCAAATTTTTATATAATGTGAAATATTTTAAACTGAGCTACAAGCTGCGGTGGATGTTATATAAGGACAAGGTTCCTGGTGGTAAAAAGTTTATGTGTTTAAAATTCCCCTTTTATGAAATTTAAAATTTTGTACTATATTTTAAATGGGAGTCATGCCTGTTAGGCTTATTTGACAATTCTTGTATATTTTCTGTTCATATTCAGCCATTTTTGTGTTGTAAACGTTGAGTTTTAGCCTATGAGACGGGCGCCCAGGTGGCGATAAATGTGACTCATTAATTCGGGTGAGTAATTATGAGGTCTCCATGCCTCGTTGTGAGTAAAGTGGAGGTTTGAAATAAGATGTTTGTTATCATAAGTCTAATTGGCAATGTTGTAATTTGTGAACAACTTTTATGGCCATAGACATGGTTATGGGCATATATATGATGTGTTTCATGTCTAGATATCATTATGATAATGCGATGCTTGAAATGTTGAGATTAGTGTTACTGATATATACATTGTGGTGTTTCATTGGGTTGTGGGTGTGTTGTTAAGGAATTATTTTGGTGTTACTCTGGCAGGTGGATAGGCCTAATTACAGGGGAGGCTCTGCCGAAATTTCTAAAAAAATTGGGAGTTAGAAAAATTTGAGACATTAAGATGTGCGAAGAAAGAGATAAGTTATGTTGTGTATTTGAGGACGAATGACCCTAAGTGTGGGAGAATGTAACATCCTGAAGAAAAACAATTTCGAAGTATTTAAGCACTATTAAAAGTTGAAGAGTGTTGAAATAAGACTAATGCAGTGTGATGATGTGGAATTCGGATCCTATGACGAATGGCAGATTTTGAAGTTTGGGTCTTGTCCTAATGTTATGGACTAAGGACGAGGTGAAACATTCAGTTAAATTGAAGGATCAGTTACAGGAATTTAATTGATAAGTGTTTTATTCGGCCCAGTGTATCACCTTAGGGTGCCCCTGTCTTGTTTGTGAAGAAGAAGGATGGTTCTATGCGTATGTGTATCGATTATCACCAGTTGAATAAGGCTACAGTGAAGAACCGTTATCCTTTGCCTCGTATTGATGATCTATTTGACCAGCTTCAGGGCGCAGAAGTATTTTCTAAGATTGATTTGCGCTCAGGTTACCATCAGTTAAAGATTTGGGAGCCAGATATCCCAAAGACTGCTTTCAGGACTTGGTATGGTCATTACGAGTTTCTTGTTATGTCATTTAGGGTGACCAATGCCCCAACAGCTTTTATGCATTTGATGCACAGTGTGTTCAAGCCATATCTCAACTCCTTCGTGGTTGTTTTCATAGATGATATTCTTGTATACTCCCGGAGTCGGGAAGATCATGACAGCACCTGAGGACAGTGCTTCAGACCTTGAGAGAGAAGAAGTTATATGCAAAGTTCATAAAATGTGAGTTCTGGTTGGACTCTGTGGCATTATTAGGCCACGTGGTATCGAGTGAGGGCATTCGGGTGGATCCAAAGAAGATAGAGGCAGTGTAGAGTTGGCCTAGACCCTCCTCAGCTACAGAGATTCATAGTTTCCTTAGCTTGGCGGGTTACTATCGTCGTTTTGTGGAGGGGTTTTCATCGATTGCAGCCCCTATGACTAGATTGACCCAGAAGGGTGCTCCATTTCAGTGGACAGAGGAGTGTGAGGTGAGCTTTCAGAAGCTCAAGACAACTTTGACTACGGCCCCAATTTTGATATTGCCTACTAGTTCGGGGTCTTATACAATTTATTGTGATGCCTCGCGGGTTGGCCTTGGAGCGATGTTGATGCAGGACGGTAGGTTGATTGCATACACGTCCAGACAGTTAAATATACATGAAAAGAATTACCATGTCCATGACCTTGAGTTAGCTGCTATTGTTCATGCCTTGAAAATCTGCCGTCATTATTTGTACGGTGCACCTTGTGAGATTTATATTGATCACTGGAGTTTGCAGCATATGTTCTAGCAAAGGGATCTAAATTTACGCCACAAACGGTGGTTAGAGTTGCGGAAGGATTATGACACCACTATCCTATATTACCCGGGCAAAGCTAACGTAGTGGTCGATGCTTTGAGTCGCCAGGCAGATAGTTTGGGAAGTTTAGCTTACCTACCAGTATCAAGAGACCTATAGAGATGGATGTTCAGGACTTTACCAGCCAGTTGTGAGGTTGTATCTTTCAGAGCCTAGTCGGATTCGTAGCTTTGTGTCCCAACTGTGAGTAGGTTAATTATGCGCACCAGAGACTCTGTGGGTTGGTTCGAGCCGGGTGAGGTTAGATTATTGGGCACAAACTTGGTTCAGGATGCGTTGGAAAAGTTTAAAGTGATTCAGGATAGACTCTGTATAGCCTCGTCCAGACAGAAGAGTTACGCAGACAGGAAGGTTTGTGATGTTTCATATATGGTCGGAGAGCGAGTTCTGCTTCGAGTTTCGCCTATTAAGGGTGTTATGAGATTTGGGAAGAAAGGAAAATTGAGTCCGAGGGTTATTGGCCCTTTTGAGGTATTGAAGCGTGTTGGAGAGGTTGCTTATGAACTTGATTTACCTCCCAGCTTGGCAGGAGTTCATCCGGTATTTCATGTTTCGATGCTCCGGAGATATCACGGGGACCCATCGTACATGTTGGATTTCAGCTCAGTCCAGTTGGACAAGGATTTATCTTAGGTTGAGGAGCCAGTGGCTATATTGGACAGACAGGTCAGAAAGTTGAGATCAAAGAACATTACTTCAGTAAAGGTTCAGTGGCGGGGTCGGTCAGCCGAGGAGGCGACTTGGGAGACCGAGCGGGATATGCGCAGCCGATACCCTCATCTTTTCACTACTTCCGGTATGCTCTTTATGCTCGTTCGAGGATGAACGAATGTTTAAGTGTGAGAGGATGTAACGACCCAGCCGATCGTTTTTGAAATTTACGCCCCGATCCCCTATTAATTGTTTCCCATAAGTTCATTTCCACTATTTTGGTTTGCCTGGACGTTCGGTGTTGAGTTTTGGAGAGTTTTGGGACATGTAGTCCCTAAATGAGAGCTTAAGTGTTAGAAAATGATCCGTAGTTGGAACAATGTGAAGACAGCCTCGGAATGGAAATCTGATGGTTCCGTTAGCTCCGTTAGGTGATTTTGAGGTTGGGAGCGTGTTTGAAATGAATTTTAGAAGTTCGTAGCTAATTTAGGCTTGAATTGGCGAAGTTAGTATTTTGGCGATTTCCGGTTGATAGGTGAGATTTTGATCCGAGGGTTGGAACAGAATTCTGAGAGTTGTTGTAGATTCGTTAGGTGAGTTGGGATATGTGTGCAAAATTTCAGGTCATTCGGACGTGTTTTGGTTGGGTTTTTGGTCGAATGCGTGTTTTGGAAGTTTTAGAAGAACTTAGGCTTGAATTTGATATAATTTGATGGTTTTGGCGTTGTTTGAGGCGTTTTGATGATTGGAGCAAGTTTGTATGATGTTTTAGGAGTTGTTGGTATTTTTAGTTGAGGTCCCGGGGGCCTCGGGTGTGTTTCGGATGCTTAACGGGGCATTTTCGGATTTAAAAATGTTGCAGCAGCAGAGTTTCTGGTATTCTCGCTTCTGCGGCTTGGGAACCACAGAAGCGGCTTGGACGCCGCATAAACGGAGTCGCATAAGCAACCTGGGCACCGCAGAAGCGGAAGTTGGGCTTCCCTCCATTTTCCGCAGAAGCCGATGAGTTTTCGCATAAGCGATCTCGCACCTGCGAGATTTCCATCACAGAAGTGGTCCCTGGTCTGGTCAACGGAGACCGCATAAGCAGTCTTATAACCGCAGAAGCGGTTAAATGATCACAGAAGCGGAAAACGTGTCTTGGGCAGAAGGTTAAGTCCTGAAAAAGGGACTTCGTTCCCATTTTCCATTTTTGACAATTTGGAGCTCAGTTAAGGCGATTTCTCAAGAGATTTTTCGGAGAGGACAACGGGGTGAGTGTTCTTAACTTAATTTTGGTTATATAACTCGAATCTATTACAAGTTTTGGCATTTAATCCGTGAATTTTGTTGGAAAAGTTTAGAAAATCCTCTTGGATAAAATCATGGATTTGAGGGTCGAAATGTTATGAGATTAGGATAATTTTGGTATGGTTAGATTCGTTAGAGTGCGAGGTTTCTGGAAGTATAAATTTTACCCGATTCCGAGACGTGGGCCCGAGGGGCATTTTCGTCATTTTAAATAATTTCACGTATTAGCTTAGAATTTAATTGTAGAATCAATTACTTGAATTATTATTTACAGTATGCAATTTTAATGAATAGATTTGAGCCATTTGGAGTCGGATACTCGTGGCAAAAGCGTGGTTTCGGGTTGACTTGCACTTGTTCTAGGTAAGTGGCTTGTCTAACCTTGTGTGGGGGACTTTGTCCCTTAGGATGTGATATTTGGTAATTGAATGCCTTGTACGTGAGATGACGAGCGCGTACTTGAGCTAATTGTTGAAAACCCGAATTTTTAGTTAAAATAGTTGAACTGAGTTTCTTTCGTAATTGCTTTATTCTACTTGCTATTATAGTCTGTACTAGTATAGAAAAGCATGTTTAGTTGATCCAAATTGCTTATTTGCTTAATTTTCCTTAATTGTAATTATGTGGAGCATGTTAGGCCATAATTATATGTTGCTTTGTATTGTTGTACTTCAATTTCTGAATATTCTCTGATTTTGGTTGCACATTTACATTGGGACTACGGATGCGGGATTCTGGTAGCTCCCGCCCTTGTTTGTTTACTTTGGGACTACGGGTTAGATTCCCGGGAGATCCCCCTGCATATTTACTTTGGGATTACGGGTTAGATTCCTAGGAGATCCCCCTGCACATTTACTTTGGGACTACGGGTTAGATTCCCGAGAGAACCCCCTGCACTTTGCTTTGGGACTACGGGTTAGATTCCGGGGAGATCCCCTCGCATATTGATAGTTGGACTACGAGACGGTATCTCGGGAGATTCTTCAGATATATTCATACGGTGGACTACGGGACGGTATCCCGAGAGCTCCTCAGACAGATTGATAAAATGGACTACAGGACGGTGTCCTGGGAGATCCTCATTATTGGTGTTGGTATTGAGTTATTTACTATGTGTTATCTTATTTTCTGCGTATAAATTGTTGTTTTGTGTAATCCGATTTACTCAATAGTTGTATCTCATTATTTCTGTTTATTTCATATTGTTGTCAACCTTATTATTTTAGTTTAGCTCAGTAGGGCCCTGACCTTCCTCGTCACGACCCAACCGAGGTTAGGCTTGGCACTTACTAAGTAACGATGTGGTGTACTCATGCCCCTTCTACGCATGTTTTTCATGTGCAGCTCCAGGTACCTCCACCCAGGCATACTATCCTCGCGGAGGAGAGATCTAGCAGAGACTTTGAGGTATATCTGCCACGTCCGTAGTCTAGAAGTCTCTATCTTATTCCAGCTTTAGTATATGACCTTCCTTTCTTTCGGTTGTGTAGACATTCTGGAGTTAGAGTAGTGTATTTCCTTTCTATTAGCCTGTGTTTCTCGTTAGTTTCCAGGTTTTGGGTGTTGTTTTGGTTTCTGTAATATGAGTTGTATTATGCCAAGTGGCATTTATACACAGTTTTCTCTTGATAATAAAAATTTTCAGTTGTTTGCTTCCGCAAGTTAGTTGTTTCCGCAAGTTGTATAAGTTCCGCATTTGTTAGGCTTACCTAGTTGTAGGGACTAGGTGCCATCACGACATGTTCACGGAGGGCGAACTGGGGTTATGACATAGGTGACGGGCGTGTGGGCGTGCACCCTGTGAAAATATGATTCAGTAGCAAACGTTTTTAGCCGTTTTCATCTTCTCGTACACAAGACCAAAAAAGGAGACCCAAAAATCGAGATTGCCATTCTTGAATTCTCAAAAAAAAAACACATGCGACAAAAAAAAAGAAGCTTTTCCTGAAGAACAAAACTTTGCGAAGAGGCTAGGCCTGTAATTTCGATACTTGCACTAGTGTCTCTCTCAGCTCAAGGCTTTGTTTGACCGAATTTAAGAATTTGCCTCCTTGTTTTAACTAATGCCTCATGCTATCCATGAATTGACAATAGCTATATATATATATATATATATAAGCATGCTATTGTTTTAGCTGTAGCGAGGAGGATTTGGGTTTCGATTTGGATTTCGAGCTTTCCGGTGTCGATTCGAGGCTCCGGTTCGCAATTTGGCATTTCAATTCAAGGATTATCGCTTTGTTTAGCCAATTGATTTGCAATCTTTGGATTTATTCATCAATAAAAGTTTCATTTGTCAGTTTTCATTCTCATTTCATTGTGTTACGATAACTTAGTGTGCATGTTGGTTGATTTGTGATTTTACATTGTTTGAGTAGCATGTCTTAGTTTTCCTTTGAATTATTTTAATTAGTTTTTATTTCTATTGTGATGCAAGTGGTCTTAGGTTCTTGAATAAATACTTCTAATAGGGTAGATGGAATAATTAGAGTTATTTCTTTCTTGGCAAGGAATACGAATGGGCCATAAAGTAGGCCTTGGACCATAAGGAACTTGGCCAAGTATTAGATCATGTTATCTAGTCTATTTGCTCCCTAATATCAATAATATCTTGTTCATAAATTTGGCATCACAACAACCTCAAAGTTTAGGTAGAATAATGAACATCGTTAGAGTGCTTTAGGCACGTTTTGAATTTATTATCGTAATTATGTACACGTTCGCGTGACATAGCCACCATTTCCAAAATTAAAACCAAGGTATACGTTCGCGCAACTTTGGATGCAACTATATTAATTAACAAAAGCGTGATTAATTGTATACACGTACGCGTGACATTATTCTTGACGTGCCAAACAAAATGAATACACGTACACGTGATTCGTTTCAAATAAAAGTGGTAAAAGGTAAAATGCATACAGGTTCTAATACGTAATTAAATAATTTAATTGAGTCAGGTATGATTAAAGCGACCGTGCTAAAACCACGGAACCCGGGGATGCCTAACACCTTCTCTCGGGTTAACAGAATTCCTTACCCGAATTTCTATGTTCACAGACCATAAATAAGAGTCAAACATCGTCGATTCGGGATTTTAAACCGGTGGCTTGGGACACCATAAATTATCCCAAGTGGAAACTCTGAATTTGATAAATAATCTCGTTTCGATTGTCACTTTAATTGGGAAAAAACTCCGTTATATACACTTCCGGGGTAGAAAAAGGAGGTTCGACAGCTCTGGCGACTATGTGGGGGAAAGAACCCAGAATCTCTAGTTCAGGGTTCAGAATTTTATCTTGTTAATATGATCTATGATTGACTTTATTGTTTGTTGATATTACTGTATTTGTGGGCCTAATGTGCTAATTGCCGCTTACTTTACGGCATTGATATTATTTGGAAGAGATTTTTTCCTTCATATACCATATATGAAACTTTATTACCAAAAATGTGCACAGTTTCTAATTTACCTGCCCTGTCCACATTTTTCTTACAATTATTATATCATTCATTAAATATTAATTATTAGTAGCTGAATCTTCCTAATTAGGCGTGCTAAATTCAGGAACAGAATCTTCTAATTGATTTAGCCACAAATCAAATCTGTTCAAAAGCTCAAATCTGTTTTTCGATATTTTCGCTTAAGCCACAAATCAAAAGCTCAGTTCGTCAAAATCAGAAGCTCAATTTCAAATTGTAGAAATCAGTTTTGCAAAAGCTCTGTTCGTCGACATTCTCTCTACATCTCTCTCTATTTATCAATCACAAATTTTAGTAATACAAAGCAAATGAAAAGAGAGCAGCAATTTCACCATTGACAGCCATTAAAAAGCTTGAAAGCTTTGAATTCAAATTTGGGTTTTCAAAAATCATTATTTGTTTGGATTGGATGTTGCTGAAAATAATCGGGAATATGGTTTGGAGTTTATATCTCAATTTTGAGGGGTTTTGGTGAAGATTAGACTTGGTTTTGACTGAAATTCAGATTGAAACTCGAAGAAGTAGAAGACATATTGCAGAAATTGTAGATAAATTGTAGATTATTTGTATTCTAATTGTAGGCTTTATTTTTTATTTTCACAAATAAAAAACGGCTAAAACTTCTACAAATCTTCTGAAAAAATGCAATTATGTCAAAAATCCCAATTATGCTACAATTGAATGAGAATTGGGGTATAAAAATTTAATGTACCCAGTTTGTAAATATTTTGTAGATAAATTGTAGATTATTTGTATTCTAATTGTAGATGTTTTATTTTCTGTTTTGTCAAGACCCGAAATTCCCACCCTCGGGAGTCGTGATGGAGCCTACTCATAGAAACTAGGCAAGCCACGATCATAAACTTCTAACACTTTTATTTAGAATCCTTTTTTATCAATTATCACAACACGTGTTAAACAATTTAAATACAGCGGAACATGAAAAATAAAACGGAAGACTTAGATTAAATAAACTGAACAATAATGCGAATCTCATCATTTGCCTCTACCCAAGAACTGGTGTCACAGTTACTCACAAACTACTAAGAGTACTAAATACAACTGTTTGAAAGAAATAATACATTGTTTGTCTCGGATACATGAGATAACAGAAATGAAATAAAATATAGAGGAGACGCAGGCCGGGCTTGCGGATGCCTGAAAGGCTACCTCGGTATCTTACTAGATTGAAGGTTCGCTCCCAGACTACTGCTGCTGCCCCAGTATCTGCACATAAGTACAGAGTGTAGCATCAGCACAACTGACCCCATGTGCTGGTAAATGCCTGGCCTAACCCTGGCGAGGTAGTGACGAGGCTAGGACCAGACTCCGGATAAACCTGTTCAGTTATATAATATATGGAAAAAGGAATACAGGAAAAAAACAGGTAAAACTGGGGAGGGGAAACATGCTTTGGGGATAGCAAATTAAACATATTCCTCAGGAGATGATAACGAATCAACTATTAAACTACTAACACGGATAAGAATAAATAAAACAACTTTCACTTTCAATGCTCATTTTGTTGCAGGCGTGCAACCCGATCCCATTTCTCATATCTCATGGTAGGCGTACCACCCGCTCTCATTTCATCATGACTCGTGGTAGGCGTACCACCCGCTCCCATTTCATCAATATCTTGTGGTGGGCGTACCAGCCGCTCCCATTTCAATATCACTTGTGGTAGGCGTACCACCCGCTCCTGTGAGCACGTGATTTTTACCCCAAGTAAAAGAATTCCAAGATCAAAATAAATAACTTTTGGTTACAATATT